>LPNX010990523.1:108840-152236 GCA_001517045.1 Pseudotsuga menziesii | reverse complement strand
AGCTCCAGTTCATTAAATAATAATAAATAATCAATAAATAATGATTAAATAATATATTTAATGCATGGAGGCGCCTTAACTGACTGTAACTGATTGGTTGAGCTGAAAGTAACCACCAGTTAGCATGCAGGTGCATTAATGTCACACAGATCACCCCTGGAGTGCTCCAGTTAGCCTCCTTGACTGTAGGGAAGGCTAAGTTAGCCTCCTTGACTGTAGGTAGGCGTGAGGATGACTGGGATGAAGGTAATTAATGCTCCACTGATGTCAATTAAACTTAGGATAGTGGTTTAACTAGGCCAATTTGACCGAAAGAGTGTGTATGATGGTAAATGTCTCCAACACATAGGTTAACATAATATTTAAAAACCTTAAAGCTAAAGGCCAAAATAATGTACTAGATTTGCACACAACGTGAAAATTGAAATGGAACACTAAAGAGCATGGAGAATTTTAAGGATCCATGCTTATTTAAAAGTATAGAAATGTTGGAGAATCTTACCAATTCTTAAAATGTCAACTATAAAATATTTGGCGATAATTTTCTAGAAATATTTCAAATGCTAAGAAATTTATATAGTTTATATAATATTCTAGTGATTTTTAGAGTGAAAACATTTTACCCGTCAAAATTGGACGAAATAATGATTCAAAAAATACAAATTGACAATTTTTTTTTTTGAAAAAAATCGTGGAAAAGTAGCCCATGTGCTAAATCTCACCCCTAAAATTTTCCTTGTTAGAGAGAGAAAAACGCTGATAGTTTGAATTCCACACTCCTATAAGAAAGATGCAAGTGGTTATTGACAAAGCCCGACAAGGGGTAGCTAAAGTGATTGAAGTTGCCAATGATCAGCTAAGAAACAAAAACCACAAACTTCAAGTGGTTGAAAATACATGAAATGTTTCATTTAAGAGAAAAAAACATCAATTTATCATGAAGTTATTGAAAACTATGAGAAAAAGAAGTGTAAGGGAAAGAATAAAAGGAATCATTTGGAATTTCTATCCCGCATTTTTTAATACTTTCAAGTAACATGTTTTTGAATGCATTTCTTATTTTTTGTGGGACGGGGTCCATAAAAAGTATGCACTGTGGTTACTTATTGCATGCAGAAAGTGTGGGTACTCGTTGGATGCGGAATTGAATTCTACATCCAAGGAGTTCTCCTGCTCGAAATTTGAGTAATACCATAGGGAGATAAGTTGAAAATAGGAAAACAAAAAGTATTTTTTTTATGACAAATATGTCAATTCAATCATTATGGTTGACTCATTTTATTCAAATTCTACTGGTTCTTGAAATCCAATGCATCAATGACTTGTTTTCTTATAGAATCCATTTTAGACCCCAAGTTTCCTCTAATGCTTATACAAAATATGAGCTGATAACATTGACCTTGACAAGATGATTGAAATGGATCAAAACAACAAGCTTGATCCACTAGCCAAGTCAATGCATTAATTATATTCCACCCTTTCAATCATTAATTATTGACATGTAATATGTCCTCTTCATATCTCCCACATCTCCAAAGTTGATCCCCATGCTCTTCCATTTCTCTTGTTCCTAGTTGTCCATCTCCCACAATTTTTACTAGAAAAACAAAAAAACCCAACATGAACTAACTAAAAAAGATATTGGGTTGTCATTTTCCTTGAGTTTCTTTTAGAGAATCTTGTCACTTGAATTACACATAAAATATCTCAACCATAACTATTTTGAGTCCTTCTCATGACTATGATGACAACCACAAGAAATTTAGATGCTCTAACTATAGGAGTTAAGAGTTAATAATTTTGTTTAATTATTTTTAGAAATATTAATCTTTTTTGGCCTACTCTTTTGTCCATTATGTATTTTTACCATTAAAATAAAAGTGCAATATAGGCTTGGACTAATTCTAGGCTTAGACTAGTGATCTAAATTTGGACTAGTGATTTGAAAGCATCCATGAGTACTACAAATATAAAAAATATACATAGTGCGAATGATATATCGGTTATAAATTTAATATAACATGTTGAAAGTTAAAAAATGAGACATTAACATGATAGAGGGTACTTTGGATTCTAGGTAAGAGACGACCATATTGTAATTTGAATTTTAAACCATTCAAAGCACTATTGTAACTAACTCGACCATGAAATGATTTGACCATTAGTTTGCAGCTATCCATCCCATGTCGATATCTTCGATTCGAGCTGTACTTGGTCATGGAATTTCTAGGTGCTTTATAAATTAACAATTGTGAGAATTGTCTATTCACATAGATGCCATTGCAGTTTCCTTGTTTAGATTGAAATCTATACATTGAAGGAGCTCTAGAGGAGGAGGGGTTTACTGGAAAAGTTTTCCTGCATAGCGTACCTGCATTCATTCGCACAGTATGATTTCAAAAAATCATTGGCCCAGAATGTTCATGAAATCAAAGTCTTCAACATCACCTAAAACTTCAAATTCTTTAGCGATGAGATCGCTATATCCAGGAGGTGAGCAATACCTTTTTACTGCAAGTGCAAACTAAATCAAGCTTGTTCAGATTTTGGGTAGACATAATGCTATTTCATTAGCAATTATATATAAGTACCTAGATATAATACTATCTCAGTCATGTTTACATGTGCAAAAACAATACTTTCTCTGTGTTCATATTGATAGTGATAGACAGATACATAGTACAACAATATGAACAAGTAATTGTATTATGTCAAGTGAACAAGTAATTGTATTATGTCAACTAAAATCGACAAGTTAAGCGAGGATTGTGATTTGATATGATTTCGGAACAATGTGCCGAGAGAATACAACACGAATTCTGGACCATATACACTAATGCTCAAACATGAAAAACAAATACAAACTAGAATGAAAAACATGATAAACATTCACGTAAAGAAGTTACTTATTGAAGAAAAAGACGACAGATGAGGATTCGCTGGCTTGAAAGGATTATCATTCCTCTACAATTTTATTCATATCTGGAAATTTTGAAACACGTTATAGTGGAGAGCCTCTACTCTTGAAAATTCCCAACCCTTCTCCCCTCTGTGGGGAGCAATTTATACTATCTATGTCCCCGAGGCTAATCCTTGAAACATGACATGAAAATGTTTACAGTCATAATCAACTACTAACAACTTAGAGCGTGGTACCACTGCCATGGTTTACATATATTAAAATAGACATTATATATGGACCACTGGGATTGACCACTTGTCTGTCTCTTGAATCAACAACGTTCCCTTCCCTGGGTGTGTGTTTCATGCTCAAAGGCACCTTTTTGCATGGTTTCTAGACCGACAAAGGAGTTTATATCCTTTCAATGCTTTTCCTTTTCTACAACCACCCTCTGTCCTTGTAATACTATTGTATGAGGTGACATGGAGAAGGGTAGCTTTGTACTCCCCACCTTCCATGGCACGGGTTCTCCTACATGTCATATAGTGGGGGGTGTCTTCCACCTCCTCACCACCTTAGAAAAAGTTGGCAAGTGGAGTTCACCAATGAGGCGATGAAGACTTCAAACACCTGCCACCCCAGCACGAGCATTCGCTCCCATCGGTTGCCACTGTGCACGGTCACCAGGTATTGGGACTTTGGAAGCCGCTATTTCTTCCAGGGTCTATGGGGAGACACTCCCGGGACAAGAAAACCTAGGCACTGCGCAACCGGAGGTATAGCTATCTGAAAACATTCAAAGTTCTTCACATCTAGGCCCCGATGGTTGGCTCTTTCCTGGTGTGAAAAGCTAGGGTGACAGATGAGCGTGGAATCAAGCTCACTAACCATCAACACCCCGAGACTAAAAATATTATCAAAGCATATTGCCATTTAAACTCTTTCATAACTCTCAGAATATCTTAACAGAATAACACTTCGAGCATTGTCTCTAATTACTAGCTCATCTTATGCATCTTAATCAGCTTGGGAAGGTTGTGTTTATATAGCGTGATGAAGATGAAGATGGATACATATATGACTGGTCATGATAATGGCAGTACGAGTGGGCACGTGGGTAGGGATCTCTATTTTCTACTGAGAATCCAATCATGCTGCCTCCTTTGATGCTGCATTGTTGTCCACATGGATCATGGTGTTTAGACGTGACATTCTTTTCTTTTTCACTTACACTGACGGTGGTCTTTGAAATTGTTTCCGCTAGCCGCATCCCTTTGCTTCATGTAGAGGCCAGGTTCGTCGCTTCAAAGATCTGAACTTCGTGATCTCCCACTATTATTCTACTGTTGAGGCCTAGAAAATCGCAGGTAACAACAATTAGGGATTTTCCCCAATAAACGTTCCCAACTAGCCTGTTACTGTTTGGTATGGGGAATCCGTCCAGTTTACGGTACGGCTACCGTAGGTCAAGTAACAAATCAAAATTTTTTTACCGGTTACGGCCCGATCCACCATATATATTTTTAGTTTTTTGTGTTTAAGTTATGCTGTGCAAGTTCCTATCTAAAAATGCAAACTTGATAGAGATGGAAAGGAGTGTCACAATGTGATGCGCAGGTTCTTACCTCTCGTCTTACCTCTCTCGCATCTAAATCACAAAAAACTAGAAAATAACTACAACTAACTAAACTATCCCTAGGGAGAAAAAATTATCAGTTATTAATGAGTAATGTGTTTTGGTGCATGTATTGAGAAAAATTACAGATAGCTGTTACTTATTTCAGAACACATGAACATTAATAGAAATATGAACAACAAGATAGGTTATTGTTTATGACAACCTTCATTACTCACAGTAGAAATTTCATAGAATAAACTATAAGACATTCATAACTTAAACAAAAATGCAATGAGTTAGAATGATCTCACAGTTAATGGATATAAGCTGAAAATGAAATAGTTCACATTCAACTGATCCATAGCAAAGCATTTGAAACATTCCACTAAACTTTCTCCAGCAGAAACTTGCAATTCTTTATTGCAAAAGGAAGTAGTTCTTCTTACAAAATACTCTCAAAAATTGCTTGGGAAAGAAGTCCCTTCTACATCTAACGCTCCTATATTTATACAAAAAGGAAAAACCTTTGGGCTGCCCCCCAATGACTTTTAGGCTTTCCCAACCTTTAATCCAAAAATTTTGTCTTGTAGTAAGTGCTCATAATTTATACAATATATTACATTTTAAATCAAAATTTAATAGAACACTTTATGAAGAGGGGTCCGCTTGGTCATTTATGAACTTTTCCACGCCTGGGCCTTTGCTGCTATGCCTTCAAAATCAGAGGGTTAAAGAAAACAGATATTTATCTCATACTTAGTAGCCTGATTCTTAACTACCTCTATTCTTTCCAGACTCAGTCGCAGGTGTTCTTCTAGTAAGTGGATACTTACTACTGCGTGAGCCACTGCATTCTTCAGAATTTGTTCATCTAGATCCTTGACTTGCTGGATCTCCTGCTCATCTTCATGATACCTGTTTTGTAGTTGTTCTATGAACAACTCATGTCCTGGGATTGTATCCAATCTTTTTTCTGCAGAAACCTGGAATCTATTATATGTGACCAACACTCTTCTGTAGTACTCAACTCATAATCCTTTCATTTTCTTTACAGTTTTCTTGAATTCTTTTGCAATATTTATTGCAAACTCCAATAAATCGTAATCTTGATTAAACTCTGTCGATATTTAGCTGGTAGATCTGTAGGGGGTTCCTCATTTGTTTCTATCCACACTATCCTTCCTGTCAGGACCTCCAAAATATCCTGGGATCTATCTAAGAAATATGAAGTGGTGTCCAAGATTTCTTCTAATCTGCTATCTATTTGCAAAATCTTACACCTTTCTTCCTCAATGCGCATTTGTAGTTCGTGGATCCTTCTTCTTTGAGCTAGAACATGTTCCTTCAAAGGATGGACATCTATCTTCTATTCCTTGGCATCTTTTAGTGATGTTTTCAATGAAGCATTCTGCCCCTCCAAAACTGCTACTTGCATTTGATACTATTTCTCTTTTTCTTCAGTGGCAGCCTTCTCTGATTCTAACTCAATGAACCTGTTTTGCAACTGGACCTTCTTTGCACTTAGAGTTTCGTAGGACACCTGAAGGTCATTTTTTTCAGTTTTCAACACTTTATGTTCTAGCTGCAGCCTTTGTAATTCTGCTAATCAATTCTGACCATCTTCTTCCATTTTTCCTACAGAAATTTCTAAAGCCTCCTTATTGGCCTGCAGAGTCTGGAGTTTAGTCTTTGAAGTCCTCACTTCATTCTTCATGTCCTCAAATTTCCTCTTCAACTTATGGCCTTCATATCTCTCTTTCTTTATTGTTTCTTTTAATTGAGATGCATTCTTTTTGGACTGCTCAAGATCCGTCATTAGCCTATCTATATTATCTTCAATAGCTTGGTTTAACACCACCCCGACTCTTGCTGTCAATATTGGATCTACATCTGTCCCATACACCAAAGTCTTGTCAGTGATCATCTTTCCTGATTGTCCTTCTGTTTTAACCTTTTTCTCGGTTCTTTTAACAATCCTTTTCTTGTCCTTGTCATAGAAAATGGTGTTGAAATAAGGTATCTCCTCCCCTTCTTTCCGCATGAAAGGGATTAAATTCATTCTAGAAAACATAGCTTGCCCTTGAGTGCTGCTAGAAGTTGCAGTAGGTTCCTGGGGATCATGATTATCTTGTCCATGCCCTTGATCTATATGATCATGTTCCCCATGTGTATGCATCTGGTCAGTAGTCTGCTGATCTTTTTTAGATCCTGTTAATCTCAGACCCTCAATTTCATCTTGTCTTTTCTTTATCTCTGCTTATTCATTTCTCTTTCTCTCCTCCTCTTCCTTCTTTGCTGCTTCCTCTGCATCTCTCTTTCTTTCTTCTTCTTCATTCTTTAACCAGATTTCTACCTCTTGTGCTAGTCTTCTAGCATCTTCTTCTTCAGCTGTCTTAGTCTTCTGTACAGTTTTGCCTTTCCCGCCTATAGTAGTGATTTTCTGTTTAAATCTCTTCTTTAAGGGAGTCATCTTCTTTGCACTCCTGAAGGTTTCTTCATCCTTGTCCCAGAAGTTAGTATACTCAAAATGAATGTTTTCCTCTTTGCAGTATTCTACTACCTTATTCTAGGAGTCATTCCTATGAAAGTTCATCTCACCAAAATGGAAGTGCTCTAGCTCCTGCACAAATTCTGCAGTCTATTTTACCTTTGAAAACTTATAACTCCCTAGCCAGAAAGGTATGGCAGGAAATGCTTCCTTTTTATACGCGAACAAAAAAACTCCCCACACCATCAAGATATACCTGCTTGACTGCCTATTTATGCAACACATAATCAGTGGCATATTTAGGGAGTAGAGAATGTGCTCTAGAACCCCCATACATTCTAATATACATACCTTCTTCAGTTAAAGAGTAGTCTCCATATTCCTCAATGACCTTGAACGCATCTTCGGACATGCAGTTGCATTCAGTTAGGAAAATTAGAGTGTACAACGACATAATGAAATGTTCACATATTTCTCTGTAGTAGCCATGGTATTTGTGTGCCCAAAGTAATTTATATGCAGTGTATACTGGGGTTCTATCCCTATCCCAATTACACCTCAAGGCTAGAAAAGATTGGGTACATAGTATAAAATCAACTAGGATAGAGCTCATGTAGAACTCTAACTTCTTCTATGACACTCCNACTATGTTTTCCCAATTGAATATGGTTCCTTGAGTGGCCACATAGAAAATAATTGGTATCCATCCCAATTTGAAGCTTTTTCCATGAGCTCTCCCAAAATATCTATTCAGCATCTGTGCTATAAATTTATAAGGGGTCCGGAGAGTGGATGTATCATATTCTCCTGATTGGCTAGTTCGAAAGTTTTTCCCTGGGATCATCATTCTTTTTACTATTTCTACCAGGTCCATAGCTGTCTCTTTCAACCAGCTCTCTGTTAGGTAAATTTGAGCAGGAGGTAGGTGATATGCCATTGAGACATAAGCAGGGTTGTATGCAGCATATCCCTATTTAGCAGTATTTTCAAGTATCATCATAGTTACATCTTCCCTAGGCAAAATCCAGCCGATCACCTCTGAGCATGGGAACAACTAAGTTCTTGTGGCTAACTTCATAAGAGCTGATTTCTCGATATTTGCTTAAATAGTCAGCTCTTCAAATCCTGCATCAGAAACATTTTGATTTACAATCATCCTATATATTTCACCCCATTTATAATCTGGCTCTACCCCGGTGGTAGCTTTGGTATCTTCATATATGTATTCAACTTTGGTGATGATTTCAACCTCTGGTTCTCCCTCGGCAACAGGATCCTTCTTCTTTTGTCTTTTAGACATATCTCCTTTGAAATAGTCACCATGTCATAAACACAACATGTTCTTAGACCATTTGAGATTTTAGTTAGTGATTTAGTAATGAAGAAAAATTGTAGCAAACTATTTACCTCTTCCATATGCATTCTTAAAAATAAACTATACAGAGCACTAATGTAGGAAAAGAAAAAACGACAAGGAAAAATAAATCCTCTAAGTCCACCGTCTGCAACTAAAAATGTAACCCTGATAGAAAACTCATCATTTAATCCAGACTGCATTCGAAATAATTTAACTCTTCAATAATCATGAACCACACTATGAGTAAGGCTAATCTTCAAATGTGAGACCCTATACTGTGTTCTCATCACGGAAATCCCCAACTCGATCGAAAAAAAAAACCTTCCGTCTTCCACGAAAAAAGGGTAAATGTATATGAAAACTGAAATCCCCCACCAGACGACCATAAACAACCCCAAAATAGGTGGTGTAGATAGCGTAATGCTTGTCTACACTGACTACCTAATCTTTCAGACAGGGATAGAGCATCCATAACGGTTCAAAACGCAGGCTCAAAAAATCCCCACCACCAAAACTATCAAACTGGCTGATATGCCTTATTATGGTAAGCATGTCGCGAGGATAAATATTCATTTTAAATAGATGACTACACAACCTATGGGAAAAACTAACTAGGGAAGACCATGGTTCTCAAATGACCAATAAAATCAAAAAGAAGAAACCGTGGTTTGCCTACCTGGCCAAAATGTTGTGCAGTCGGCGGGATGACCCAAGAACCTCCATGATAGCAAGCCAATCGAATGAAATCTAGACAGCTGGGCACGGTGGTACAGCTCAATCAATGAGGACTGGAGTGGATGTGTTTTTCAACCAAATATAATAATAAAAAAGACTCCACCTATATATATAACCTTTAGTAAAATAAAAGGCGAAAAAAAAACCCTATCGGTGAGCGGAACTACTGAGCGTCGGGCGGATAGTTCACTAAGCAGCCACAATGACGGGCGACAAACAGACTACAGGTTCCACGAGACTATTAAGTCGGTCGGCATTGGAGACTATTAATGCTAAGTATCGAAGCTTTAAACCTTAACATCTCCACAGTGTCGACGATGCCAATGACTACTATCGTGGTGACTGTGTATCGACAATCGAAACCGTTAACCACTACAGCATCGGTGAGGAAAGAACTATTCTTTGGGTGGATAGTTCCATAGGTAGCTGCAACCCCAGGAAATAAACCAACTGTGGGTTCTGTGGATCAAAAACTAGTCGGCAGTTGGAAGCTCTAAACACTATGTGTCGACGATTCAAACCTCAATGTTGCCGTAGTGTCAGTGATTCCAAGCACTGATATCATGATGGTTTTGCATCGGAGATCGGAGCCACTAACCACTAATGTGTTAGCAGTTGAAAACACTAAGTGTTGGGCATATAGTCTGATTGACAACTGCAACGGTGGACAACAAACTACTACGGTTCCACGATAAAAACTCGTTAGCAATTGGATACTCTTGAGGCTAAAGGCCGAAACTCCAAACCTCAATGCTTCTGCAATGTTGGCAATGAAAAGGACAAGCCCTCTAAAACGTTGGCATTGTAGAAGACTAAACCTCCGACCGTTGTAAAAAACGTTCCAATAGAGAAAAAACAAAATCATAGAAAATCAAAGGGTTTGAACAATAAAACCAAAGAAATATAGGCCACGGATTCCACAAGAAAAAGAACTGTTTGTTGGGACATTCACTATTTTCCCTCTGAATTGGTAGTGACGTAGAAGACTAACGCCCTGACTCACTCGTAAAAAAAATCCTAGAACAAAAGGAAATCATCAAGAATTAAGCTTTGAAATATAAAACAAACTCCACAGTTTTTATGCATTGGCTAGACAACGACAGTTTTAGATTATTCAAATCTCGAAACGAAAGAAAACAGTTGGCCATACTTCTGACTCCAGAAGATAAAAATTTATAGCAAAGGAAAGACATATTTCAGGAAACCAAACAATCCCAGGCTAGATAAAAATAAAAGGAGGGTCCCAAAATTTTCAAAAATTTGGGAAAAGGTTGCAGCTACAACATCTACGCAAGCCACGTGCCGGATCTTTGAAGTTGGGAAGGCTGGTGAATCAGTGATGCTTTGGACATGATCATCACCTAAGGAGTGTCAAAAATGGCATCTAGGGAGATTATTATTGGCCAGCTCGTAGTTTGATGAGTGGCATGATCGTGATGTTATCTCCCTCCTTCCTTCCAAAAATTTGTGGTTTCTCATGACATTTGTCGTCAGCGCTACCAAAATACTTATAAAAATTACTTGTCTTTACATCCTCTTCTCTTTAAATCCTCATCTCATAGTGATAACTAAGGATTATTATGTCTATACATCCTCACCTTATAATACGAGTTGGGTCGAGGCGCAAAGACAACCATAAAATATTAAATTGTTAAGATGCAAAGAGTAAGAGAGAACTATAAGTAAGTCTTATATTAAATTTACCTTATAAGTATTTAATTAACACTATCAACTGAGATTTGACAAGTTGGATTGTTTTGATCTTTTTATCACTCCTTATCAATGTGATTGCAAGGCATTCATTAAAGGTGAAGTCCATAATTTTAGGTCCTCTCTCCTCAGTATCATGCCTTTTGGAAAGACAATAAAGAGGGTAGTGGCAAGCATCAACATGGAAAATGGTCTCAACATAGAGGTTATATACATTAATTGTTTTCGTTAAACAATTTAAATTCCTACCCGTGACTATGGATTCAGTGAATCGTGGACTGGTACAAAACACAACAAATTTTAGAGCCATAAGCACTTAACTACTCACACGTATAACTTTTTGAAATCAGCCATTAATAAAATTCTTTTGGTATTCCGGTTCAATTTAAAAGGATTATTTTAGACTCAGACATGCAATGAGTTACAATGATTCAATTGACTTAGGCCCCTCCATCACATACATGCATGCTTTCACAACAAGTGCTGAAAGAACAATATTTGTTTTTTTCATTTTTTTGTGTGAAAGGGTTTTGTTAATTTATACTTGTCAATTAAAGTACAATTATTTATATTTCCCTTCATCTATAAAGGGATGAGAGAATAAATTCCCTTCCAATTGAATTTAAGACCCACCCTTCAAATTTGATCATTGGTTGCCAGGGATCAAATTTGAAGCGTAGGTCTCATTTTACTTTGAAGGGCTGTGAGAAATTGAAACCTTCAATGTTGACATTTAAAAATAAATAATTCTTTTCATTTGAAAATTCAAGTGTTAATTTTTTTATTATTATTTATTAAAAACATTGTATAGAAAAAAAATGACAATAAGAAGAAATCCCAAGTGATTCAACATTTACATGGAATTAGTGAGGTAAACCATGTACATATGATTTATCACTTCCAGATTCTTTTATGGGGATTACTCAAGAGTTAGTATAGAGGAGGAGAGACTAAAATAAAGGTTGAGAATGAAAAACATGTAACAGTGATGGAAGATGAGATTGGGAAAAATCCCATTTAGAAAGAGATTGATGCACTTGTTTTGTTAATGTGAACATATCCATAACCATTAGGAGTATTGGTATTTTGTATTGCATGTTCTTTGGCCTATTTAATTTTTGAAGGGAAATGTTTGTTTCCTATCATGCTAAAGTGATTAGAGTAGTTGAGAACTACTTGCAACCTAATCTGAATGCATAATATGAAATTAGGGGTGGAAGTAGGCTCATGGGGTACTAAATCTTATTTCTGTCTAGAATTGTTTTGAGAAGAACTCCACTACTAGAAATGCTATGTTACAAGGCCAAAAGAGACCAGGCATCAAATCCCTAACATTAATAACAAAAACTAAAAAGATGATCTTTGTCTAGTGCCAACGTATCCACCTAAAACTTGTGTACTTCTAACATTGTACATCCCTAGGAGATTTAAAATTGTTGATCCTTGTTGTGACCACTTGATCATTGCCATAACCAATGGTTTAAATAAAAAACATGAAAGTAAAAATAATAGAAGAATAACTTTTCCATGACATTTTGCCTTACCTGTTTTGAAATGAACTTTTCTACATGCTATTAAAAGCATTGTATTATTATCTTTCCAGCTAAATAAGTTTTTTAGGATCCACATTTCCATTAATGGCAAAAAAAAAATTACAAATACCATACAAAGCTAATTGATATGTTTGTCCATATGGACACAATTCATGAGTAACTAGCCATTCAATTTCAAACTCCACCTAATCCCTAAGCATCGTCTTCACCATAATAAACCTAAGTATTAGAAGACTTGAAAATTTATCTTTAAAACTTTAGTCTTGAGTCTACTAACATCTAGATGTCAAATGAGAGGGATTTATAGGTATTCTCATTTTTGTTTTCAAAACTCGGTGCATATAATTATTATTCAAACACATTGAGAAAACTATCCTTCAAACTTCAATGTGGATCTTACTAGTAATATTTGGATCTCACACAAGAAGAAGTTTGAGAGGGATTCCACACTTATCTTTTCAAATTTTCATCTTATATTTATGTGAAAAGGTTAGACAAAAAACAAGGACTATTATATACTATAATCTCTTTGTGAACCTTATAGATTCAAAAGTGTTATTTTGACAAAAAACATATTTACAATCTCTTCTCTTAAAGTGTGGGTTGATAGGTTTGAGGAGTGGTATCCAAGGTAATTGTAGACTCCATTTGATATGTCGACATTACGAACCTTTATCAAGGTTCATCATCAAGACAATGAGTAGATTTGAGTAACGGATAAAGGTTTATTAATATATATTTAAAAACAAATGTCAAGAGAAAATTAGGAAATTGATAATGTTGACTATATAACTAAGACCAAACCCAAACCCTAAAAATGTTAAGCTAGATAATAAGGAATTCTAAGCTGTGATTAAACAAACACCCTAAATATAGAGACACGCATAGACACATCATTATGATTATTCTAGCTAAAGAAATTCCATATATACATATATAAAGCGGTCTCTACTCTTCCAGTCCATGGAGAATATAGTTTATTGAACTTAGATAAGGGAAAACTCTGTCGGGTTAGTGAAAAAGTCGGTCGTTAGGTCATTGATAAAATAAGCCATTGGAATTTGGAAGGACCTTTGAATGGAGGATTGATTCTGCTTGATGGCGTCTCTTTTGGTCAATGATGATTATGATGATGAGGGTGAGGATGAGGACGATGATGATGAGGATGAGGATGATAAGGATGGTGATGATGTCTAGGATGAGGATGATGAAGATGATGATCATGATTATCATGATTATCATGATGATGATTAGGATGAGGATGATGATGATGATGATGATGATGATGATGATGAAGATGAAGATGATGATGATGGTGACAGTGATGATGATGAATATGCTGATGAAGATGATGACGATGATGAAGATGTGATGACAAGATGTTTACCTTGGTCTTCACTAAATTGTTATGAGCTTCACCAACATTATAATAGAATGGTTATGAGTGATTATTCACTCCTATAAATAATGCACGTTATGGAACTACCAAACTTCTCAGTTTGGATATTCCTCTTTTAAGACACCGGACTAGATCCACAAGTCTTGATTCTTCATGTGCACAAATCTAAGAACAGGAGGTTTCATAGTGCCTAAAAAGTTGTATTTTTTTTTGACTAATTCCTCAGATCATATTGAATTGTCAGATTAGTCCTTGGAATGGGTGTTAGGAGCAATCCTTAATTTTTCACTCAACTGGCTGCTCCCCCTATCATGTAGACGTCGACTTCATTCACTGAGCTCCCCTTAAAATTGTGATGATGAAGATGATGACGACGAATATGATGATGATGATGAAGATGATGATGATGATAATGAAAATGATGATGATGAATATGATGATCATGATAATGGAGATGCTGATGAATTGGATGCCAATGATGTTGATGATGAATATGATGATGAAGATGAAGATGCTGATGATGATGACAACGAATATGATCATGATGATCAAGATGATGATGGTGATAATGGAGATGTTAAGTGATGACGAAGATGATGATTATGTCGATGACGATGATGAATAAAATCATGACGACGATGATGACGAAGACGATGCTGATGATGATATCGATGAAGACAACGAAGACGATGGTGATGATGATGAAAAGGATGATGATGAGGATAATGATGATGATGATCATGATCATCATCATTTTTGTCGTCATCACCATCATCTTCTCCATCTTCATCGTCATCATGATGATGATCATCATCATCATCGTGTTCGTCCTTGAAGGGACTTATGTATAGGATCTCACTATAAGCAATGCAACCAATACAAATTATGACAAAATCCAAGTTAAATTAAATTACATTAAATTAAATTAAACTACACTAAATTAAAAACATAGAGTTGTTTAACTATAATTAATTTAAAATGAAACGAAATATAAAATTTGCAAATTAAAAAACCTAAAATAAACTATAAAAAAAAAAAAAAAAAAACACAAAATATAAAATATGCAAATAATCAAACAAAAAATTTAGAATTCAAAAACACCCGCACACTAGCTCATTAGCATTAAAAAACAGAGACCCACACAGGATCTACTCCGGCTCCCATTTGGGGGTTTTCGATTCCAAACTTTCACTGAAGGATCTGGAACAGGCTATGATGTTTTTTTTACAGGAAGGGTGGGAGAAGGAATTTTCATATTAGTGCATCATCCACTCCCTTTACACGTGAGCCCATGCTTCTAGAACCACCTTCCCCACCTCCAGAATGGCAGTAATGTTTAGACCTTTAGGTTTGTTTCCTTTTATTTTTTTCTTGATTACCTATTGTGTTATTATTTTATTCATGGTTTTTTTAACTTTTGTGGATGTGGTGTAGATGAAATGGCTCAAATCTCCTTGCAGGCATGAAGCATGAGCTGTCTAGGTGAAATTGGGAAATTCAATGTGAGACATAAAACCAACAGTTATCGAGGAAAAGGAGGAAGGGAATGAGATATTTTAATATTGACATGCATGTGTTTGCTTGTTGTGAGATAATTTTGACAATATGCCTGAATGGAATGTGGTGGTTTTGTGGAGCTATATGATTGCAGGGTATGATCTGAATGGGAAAGATGAAGAGGATTTTAAGATGCGTTGGCAAGCGTTGATGATGGGGATGAGGCCTAATGATTTTACTTTCTCGACAGTGCTTCTGATTTGTGAAAAAATCATAGCTTATGGTGAGGGTAAGTAAGTTCATATCCTCACCATAAAATATGGATTTGATTCATATGATTTTGTGGGTATTTATCTAGTTGGCATGTCTACAAAATGTGGGTTTGTTTCTAGTTTCATTCATTCCTTTTGGGCATCATGTTAAAATTCCCATGAATTGACAGTTCAAAGATAGACTGAGAATGTCTTTAATAAGATATGCAAGTGGATATTGTGTTAATTATAATGCAGTAACTAGTGCTCTATGGACTCGAAAACCCAATTCTCATAGGTGCCAAGATAACTCCATGCCATGTTTTTTCTTTAAAGGGCCACCAGGTATTCTATTTGAGAGGAATCTATGTTGGCTGTTACCATTTCAGCAACCATTTCAAAAACAAGGATGTAACAGCCCTATATCAACACACTTCCACCTGCTACGTACAGTTTGCAATAAACTGCAAACTGTCAAACTTTGATAGCCCTCCCTACCTGCAACCATAGTAAACACTGAATGGAATCAAAGGTTAACTATTAGTTGGATGGTGATATTGTTTAAAGGAGGTAAATAAAGTCTGAAAATTTAAATTATTTGCATAGCTACAAGTCTGGAACATACATTTGGTGGTTTTCCTATATTTCTAAGAATAGGGTTCAAGGTTTGGAGTGGTGTGGTTTACATTGAATGCAAAATTAAAACTCTTATACACCTTACATTGGTAACCTTCACTGCTGCTATAAAATTGTCATAATTAGAACTGTCATACTGTATTATTGCTGCTATATTTATGTCATTCCTCATACTTGAATGGAAGGGTATTGGTTGGTTAAATACTGCAATTGAATTGTATATGGTTATTCACGGCTAATGATCTCCTGTATGCTAAATGGCTTCTAGATGACCTTGCCACTAATTCCATATATCTTGAATTGAATACATTGAATTGATATCATTTACATTTGCATCTATAAGCACTAAATTAACTTAGTAATTAAATAGAAAGAAGGCTCCCTGCAACCAAATGCATTTTCCAGGGCACTAGATTCCATGGGTAAGTTGCTGGAAAGACCATAATAGGTTCCGTGCCATGAACATTTTGGTACAAAAATGTGTGGTAGAGACTAGAAATGTGTTACCAGTTAACTATTTTGACTTGGTTTGATTCAGTTTTTTACTAGACTTGACCAAAAATGCTAGTAAAATTTGACATTTCCTCTATCTTTCCTTTTATATCCTTTTACTTATATTTTTAACATTACCACTAACTATTCCAGTATGTTTGAGAAAGTTTCCAACCTCATCAAACTTCATATGGAGAAAGTAGAATTTCATACTTCATTCAAAATTCAACAGACTTAACGGTTTAAAGGATTTTAGGATTGGCAAGATTATAGTTGTTTGATTGGATTCTATCATGTATCAAGGAATGGGATTGACATTTAATCAAGAGCCCCAAGCCCTTTATGTAACCCGATGTTGGTGACATTAATTGTTGAATTCCTCTATCATGGCCTTAGAAAAAATGTACCCTTCACTCAAGCCAAAATCATTGATTAGGCCTGAGCTTTTCTATGATATTTTAAGGCTTGTATTAGGTAGTTTCATTAGAATTGAATGGTGTTAATCGCTGTCCCTGGAGGATTGAGGTAGAGCCAAAGGCTAGATGAGTAGGAAGAGGGTGATACTAATGGTGAGGATCCCAATATAAGCGATGGTGGAACTTTGCTTGTCATTTAAATGTTCTTGCTCATTTATTCATAATACTTTCTTTCAAAGTTCCAATATAATGTGCTATTTATAAATGAGTGGTCACGTTTCTAGTGTGTTTTAGTTTTGGAAACACATACCTGTTTCCCCGTATCGTGTAAATTAGGTACAAAACCGTAAATGGAATCGATTTAACTTCATTGCAATTAAATTTGTGGCTCTGCTGTGAACATCCCTACCCATTATTTGACTAGAATTCAATAAACCCCTTTTCAAAGATAATATTAAATGTCAAAATAGAAGCAAGGCAATACTCATTGTAAAGGGCAATGTGCAATAATAGGAAGAAGATAGAGATTACCAACAAAGGACAGACCAAGGAATATTATATTCAAACAAAAAATATGTTGAGAGAGGAACCAACCTTGGTGAATTCTACTTGTGAGTGATCAATTGCAGGAGATGTAGATCCAGTAGGGGCAACATGACCATTTACAGCATTATTGATAGCTGCATCTGCAAAAGGATCGGGTGTGCTTCCACCATCCTTATTTTTTTCATTTTCCATAAGCTCCACATCCTCCTCTTCTATCAGTTGAACCATAACAGGTTAGCATACACAGATATGCCTACAAATTCATACATCTCGAATGCAGTGGCTTACTAATATAAATGCCTTCATAACAACCAACCGAAATATCTAATTATGGTAAAAAACAAGTAGAAGTTGTGAAGAGAATTCTTATACTATTTTTTAGTACTCTTATTTGATGGTTATGGATGGTTGATTGGATGTCTTTGATACTTGATGATTGGTCAATGAATATCATCTTCAATTGTCTCTTGATAATAAATTATAATCGGGTAAGACCTTTCTATATTATATTGGATGCTTATCATTGAAAACTTGAATAGTGTGCATGTTTCTCAAATTTGGTTGTGTTGCTCTTAACCCTTGTTATGTCACCACAAGAGGTGATATATATGGATGGGTTATGTCTATTAATCCAACCAACTGTGCATTGTTTAATTTTTTGTGGTTGTAAAGTTTTTTAAAGTTTTAAAAATTTATATTAAATATAATTATTTTAATATTATTTATTTGATTGTTGATTGGGATATATTTTAGTGATGCAGGTTTTTATATCGGCTCCTCCAGCATTGGCGAATTATCAGACATCATAGGTGTTAGCTGCATGTGCTGCAATTCAATTAAACCCTGATCACGGTTGTTATTTTTTCTTTGATAATGGAAAATTTTTAGAGTTTGAAGCCTGAATGTTCTATAGCAAACCATTTTTGTTTGCTTAGAGTGGTTTTGAGGCTACTGAGCTGAGCTTTGTAGCAATTGTGGAATGCCAGAACTTGTCTTGAGTTGTACATGCATAAATGCTTTGAGTAATTACTGAGACATCGAACCCATCCATAGAATTCTCTGTATAAACTAATGAAATCCCATTGCATGCATCAGTTCTTGCAAATTCTAAGTGTAGGCAAGCATTGCAATAGAAGAACACAATATTCCCTCTGTGGTTTGTCATTTCTTGTGTCCAAGATGGAAGAATATTCTACCAGGATGAAAATAAACAGTAACGAGGGCTACCTTGGAGTTCTTCCTAAGAAGAAACCCAAGCCTAAAATTGAGGAGAACAAATTCATGTTTAGGGTTTTTCTTCTTAATGGTTTGAATTTGACTCTGTAGTTGGAGGATGCCATTGAAAAGATGTCGGTCGTTGAGTTTGTAAGGACTGTTAGGAGAAAGGTTGAGAAATAAATAATAGAAAAGGGGCCAAGAAATATCCACTGCGGTCCCCAAGTCTATGTGGAAGATGCAATGGGAGAACGAATAAAGATGGAAACATCATATGCGATGATTCTGACAACAAGCCCATGCTTGTAGCTTTGCAGGTTTATCCCTGAACTTCCTCCCCTAAATTTTTATATTAAATAGAATTATTTTAATATTGTTTATTTAATTGTTGATTGGTATGTATTTCAGTGACGTAGGTTTTGATATCAGCTCCTCCAGCATTGGCGATGTATCTGACGTCATAGGTGTCAGCCGGATGTGCTGCAATTCAATTAAACCGTGAGCACAGTTGTTAGTTTTTCTTTGATAATGGCAAGTTTTTGGAGTTTGAAGCCCAAATTTTCTATAGAAAATTGTTTTTGTTTTCTCAGAGTGGTTTTGAGGCTACTAAGCAGAGCTTTGTACCAATTATGGAACGTCGGACCTTGTCTTGAGTTGTACATGCATAATTTCTTTGAGTAATTAGTGATACATAGACCCCATCCATAGCATTCTCTGTATAAACTAATGAAATCTCATTACATGCATCAATTCTTGAAAATTCTAAGTGTAGGAAAGCATTGCGATAGAAGAACACAATATTCCTGCCATGGTTTGTTGTTTCTTATTTCCAAGATGGAAGAATCTTCTACCAGGAGGAAAAGAAGCAGCAATGAGGGCTACCTTGGAGTGCTTCCTGAGAAGAAGCCCAAGCCTGAACCCGAGGAGAAAAAATTCATGTTCAGGTTTTTGCTTCTTAATGGTTTGAGTTTGACTCTGGAGTTGGAGGATGCCGTTGAAAATATGTCGGGCGTCAAGTTTGCAAGGACTGTTAGAAGAAAATTTGAGAAATAAATAATAGAAAAGGGGCCAAGAAAGATCCACTGTGGTCCCCAATTCTATGTGGAAGAAGCAATGGGAGAATAAATAATGATGGAAACATCATATGCAATGATTCTCACAACAAGCCCATGCTCATAGCTCTGGAGGTTCATCCCTGAAATTCCTCCCCTAAACTATTTCTTTAGTTTCTTTTATAAGTAAAAAAAATGTATATATATGTGCAGTACAAAAGCATTCCATGAGCTCCTCAAAGTGCATTCTGTTAGAACAAATATTTCCATATGTAAATATTATTTACTGGAAAGTTTTTTTTAAGTAACTAGGGGAATCGACAACTGGAGCCCCATTCCTGCTACCACTATACCCCTAGTTTCCCCACACTCTTCGCAAGACATGGGACACAGGTAAACCTGGGTGGTATTTGATCTTATGACCTCCAATTTACAACAAGTGACTTCATAACAACTGAACTGCTAATGAGCCACATTCGTGCGAACTATTATTTATTGGAAAGTTAACATTTCATAAATAACAAAGATTGATCCGAAGTATCTAGTGACATTTTATTCATATAGTAAGACAACATGACTCTTTCCTCTGTTTTTTGTTTTATATTGTTTGATAGGATGGTGGTATTAACAGTGTCCACACATTTCCAGTAAAAACATATTTATATGTGTATTTACTATATTTTTGTCTTAAACTTTAAAATTTGTGCTTTTTTTTCATTTTAATACAATGGTTAAAGAAATCTTGTCGAATACAAACATAAGCTTCCACATCAGTGAGGTAGTGGTATTGTAATATAGCATTTCTAATGTCCCCGAGCCTCCGACCAACGAAGAGGACGCTACCATGGTGTTAACCATCCAGGATAAGAGCCCCTTGAACATGTACATTCAGGAAATGGTGAAAAGCTGAAACAGAATGCTTTGAACTAAAACATGCATACATGATTATTTATCATACACAGCGAAAGTAGTATACATTCATACAAGCATTCAACATGTTCATCATGATCATTAATAGTAAATAGGATTGCAGAAGTAGAATAGACAAGATTACTTATCTTATAAAGAACTCATTCTGCAACCAGCTACGTCACTGCAATGTTTCACCCAACCATAGGCTAGCACACTCCAAAATCTCTCAACAATTCTGCCATCCCCGAGCCGGGCATGACTCCCCAAGGAATAAGGAACTAATAGGCTTACACATAGCCAAGGGTAACAACACCACAAGGGTACACAGTTCAGCCAAGCCAACACGGTTGGGTTTATCAGGTGAATAGTAGATCAACCAAGCCAACAAAGTTGGGTTTATCAGGCCATCCAGGAGCTGGGAAAGGCTAATACTAAGCTGGTGAGCTCACTGAAGAGTTGTAGACACCAACACCAGAACTAGCCTAGATTCTATAACACCCAGACACACCCAACAGAAGGAAGTCAGTCCCTTCTCTGCAACGCAGTCCCTCAGACCCTGATCTTCCCTCCAGTACTATTCAGGGGTTGTGGAGAAGAAATCCAACTTAGTAGCTCTTGTTCATGTGGTTCTCAACCCACCAGGTTTATCAAGCACCACAGGCCCTCATTCACCAACCCAAAATAGTCCGGGGACAAATCCACTGCATGTAAGCAGCCAAATAGCTATTCAAGAGTTTACAGGGAAAAACACAGTCAAGCTATCGTGGCAAACAACAGCTAATACACTCACATGAACCCACAGCAAAGCAATCTTCAATACCATCACTGTGAGACTTACACAGACTAGAAAATGGTTAAAAAGACACAGCCAACATTCACAGCTCAATGTGGATTCATAGGAAAAATCACCCCGATCTTCTACCAATGCCGCATTGTAGGTATCGCAGTCAACAATGCATGGGGAAAACCACTCCCATCAATCAGTGGGAAGAATCCCAATAATTTCCGCTGCGATCCACTAGGATGGATGAAAACAATACACAGTCCAATGTGTGGAGGTAGAAGTTGGTTCTCTGTGTGGATGGAAAGAACAGAATTACAGACCGACAATTAGCACTAGAGAGAGGAGGTTAATCCCCACACAATGGATGGTAAAACATTTTATCCCCCATCCTGCATGAGGAAGATGAACAGCCATGATCCGAGGGAGTGGGTAGAACAGTCTCTATGTTAAGGAGAGGAGAGCAAGCATGGGCGTGGTAGTGGTCTTCCTGCCAGCCAATCACTGCCTCAACTAACAAAAAGGAAATAACCAAGGGAGGTGGTGAAACATAGTTTTCCCTCATGACTCAATGTTCCCCATCCCCCTTTCCTTATCCTTTGGAATCATGCCCCTTCTCAATTTAGTTGCGGTGAACATAGCTAGTTGGGTTATTTAATTAATATGCGTGTTTACATGATGCCACAATTAAATATATACCACATGTCCCAATATACCATCGGTGACCATTCCTAATCAAAAACACAACATAACCAAATCTATGGTGGGGCCTTGGCCTTTAGCTCTGCACCAAGATTATTTACATCATATGTATCCTATGTACTTTAATGCAAGAGGGGTTAAAACTAGGGTATTACAGCATTTAAATGCGAGTTGATATTCTGGTGGAAAATGTGTGCTGGATAGATTGATTGTTGATTTCCTTCACAGGAAATGTGGAATGTAACTACAAAACCACATCTCTTGATGGAATTACCCCAAGAACACACTTTCTAGATAGAATTAGCTGATTTAATTGTATGCCCATTTTTTACTTCATAGAGTATTTTGATATTTTCCATGCCTAGGAAAATGACCATTTGTGTATAGGTCTAGGAATGGATTATTCATTTAATTTCCAGCCAACACAGTGGTTTACCGCTTATTAGGACAACTCTTTGCAAGCGGTATGGGCCAATGGACCTGGCGAAAGGAGATTGATAAGGTAAGGGTTCTTGCATTACCTACATTCTCCCTAGGCATTAATATTTTATATGACTTGCTTCTACTGGTCGTATACTATAACTTTTCTATTTTCATTTCTAGCCTCTTCATCATGCTTCCTATCCAATGTTTGTATAGAAACATAAGAATATCAGACTTAACTATCTTTGTTGCGTTCTTGTTGTACCGTTCCCTACTTTTATCACTCTTATGTTCTCTCTGTGAATTTCCCACCTCTGTTTTTCGACCACTTTCCCTCTATCAGAACTGTTTGATTTCAGCTTTCGGCTACGTTTCTTTAAATTACTATTCAAAATTGTGTTTTATTTTTCATTTTCTACCAAAAGCTTGAAAGTTTTTGTTCCTGTTTATTTTCCACCAAACCAAAATATTGCACGAGAATCATTTTTTGGGTGGAAATGGAGGTGCTTTTCCTTTCGTCCAAGATTCTTCCAACCTTCTCATGGGGAAGAGGAGTCTCGATTTTTAAAACCTAGTAAGAGCAATTATCCTTTATCCTCCATCTTTGAATCTACCATTTGTAGTTATATTACAAGTGTATTATGATAGATTTTTTGGTTTGGCATGGGAATCTTTGTTGGGGTTGAAACATAGGTATATTTCTATTCTATACCATTTGTCTTGTAGTAATAATTTTTAGGAATTGCGGTGACATTGCCACCTCGTGGCTCTTGTTTGAAAAATATCTAATGTCTAGATTAGGATTTTCCTATTGAATATTTTTGAAGTGGATCTAGTTATTAAGGAGTAGATTGGGTTTGAACCATTAAACCCTATCTACTCTCTAATCACTAAATCCTCCATGAGATCCTCAATTGACCCCATCTACCTAACTTGGATTTGTTAGGCACTAATCACAGCTTTAATGCCATTTTATATATTAATTCATCTTTCATTTTCTGTTTTATAAGATCTGAAAATTTTCGTCACTTACATATATTAAACTCATCCCTAAAACATCAAATCACATGGTAGGTTTGCCCCAGTTTGTGTCTCAGAATTACCTTCTAGAAATCTGCTTTGTACTGCTGATTAAATCTGATCTAAAACAGAATTAAAAGGTCCACGATACTGCACATCAATCAGAAGCACTTATTGAAGATCCAAAACTGTGGAAAGGAATGTGCCTTTCGACGGTTTTTTTAATTTTTTTAAACCTCCAGGTTTCGTCTCAATATTGATGCACTTTCATCGAGGGTATTAAAACCATCAAAACCCCGAGTTGCTTTCCACGAATAACGTCTCTATAGCGACGTTGTTTCGTGGAACAATTATCGTTCAACATGAATATTTTGTCGATAGAGATTAGTTTTCCACGGTTTTTCATGGAAGACATTTCTGTTCAAATTCTAGACTTCGTCGATAGAGGGACAAACGTTCATTGCAAACGATCCACGATTGTGCGTGGAGACAAATTTTTTCTTGGCAGTTTTTGGCGATATTTTCGTTGTTGTAGGGACAATACTTTTGTCGATAGAGAGACGAAACGTAGAAAATGAATTAAAAAAATCAATTTAAAGGCCGTTGTAGAGAAGACACATGGTGGTTTTGCATAGAATAAATTTCTGTTCAAATTCTAGATTTCGTCGCTAGAGAGACAAATGTTCATCGCAAGTTATCCACGGTTTTGCGTGGAAACTAGATTTTTTCAAGCCGTTTTTGGCCATATTTTCGTCATTATAGAGACGAAACTGTTGTCTATAGAGTGACGAAACGTAGAAAATCAATTCTAAAAAAACAATTTCAAGGGCACTGTACAGAAGACATGTGGCGGTCAATTTTCATCTCTATATCGACGGCGTACAAATTTCATCGTTGTATCCATGAAATAAGTGCCATGAAACGTCGCGACCGTTATTGTCGTAATTGAGACAACAAAACGTGGAAAGAGAAATGAAAAACCATCACAATTTTGATATTATGTATTAGTGTTATGTAGCTTTCTATAGTGTGCATATATAGGAAAGCTGGAATATCTATTGTTTTACTAAGTTTGTAAATTTGAACTCATTTCTCCATTAAGGGGGAATGTTGGAGATAATGTCCAGATGATAGGATGCATTATAGAGATTGGGTTGTTTGTATCTCACGAGATTGGGCTGTGTGTATCTCATGAGATCAGGAGATAGGTTTGAGATCCATGAGTGTAGGATCTAAGATCTTAGTTTGTTAAATATTGTTTTACTATATATTGTAATAATTTACCATTCATGTGTGAGCGGGCCTATGCGCTCTGCCCTACCTCTCCAATTCTAAATGAGAATACAACAAAGCATGCTCAACCATGGTGAAATAAGTATATCTTAAACTCATAGGTAATACATTTTGTATGTTAGTTGAATATTATATTAAGAAATAAGAAATTATTGTTGTGCTTTACAATAGTTTCTTAAGGGAATTCAATCTATCAAAACTATTATAAGAGCTTACAAGAGAGTGTGTTTTCCTTATGTGCATCCATCACATAGTATTTAGACTAAGATGTCTATGATTTGGATCTTAATGGGATTCATACAAGAAAGAGATAAATGAAATTATTAATCCATACTATTAAGTTAATTTTTTTATGAGGATAGTATTAATCCGGATAAATGAAATTATTAATCCATACTATTAAGTTAATTTTTTTTATGAGGATAGTAATTATTGACTTTATTTCTCAAACCATTAACATCTGTATGATTAATTGAATATTGAAAAATAATTCCTAATCAATATATTTTTTGATAAAAAAAATCTATTACCCTTTGCATACCTTTCTTAAAAGTAATTTCATGAAGGAATCAATTATATTGGATATATTCGATAAAAGCTACAAAGGATATCTCTTGGACCTTGATATTTCCATGAACTGTAGGAAGAAATAGATATTTGGGATAATTATTACAAGATTTAATGGGCAACTATCATTACACCAATCTATCAAAGTTGCTAAAAACAACAAGGAAGTGAAATAATGTGATAGATAAAGATTCATACAAATAAAAAAAGGGGATTGATAAATGTAGAAAATAAAATAATAAGGAACTATTGATGCATCTATAAGGCTCGATGAAGATGAAGAGGTTCACAACTCATAGAGTTCTAATACCAATTTTAGTTTTTTCTATGTTGGCAAGGTCCATTTTATGGATAGTAATATTTGAACTTAATTAATAACATACATATACATAATCAATAACACACATATTAGAAATATTTTATAAGCTCAATAGAGATATTTATCTCAAATAAAAATTCATGTACACACTTCTCCATGAACAATGAAAAAATAGCTTGACCACAACAATTTAACATCTCCTTAGTTGTTGATATCTATTTTAACTCAATTTTTATTTTTTTCCTATTAAAAATATATTGCTATAATAAGCATGCTAGTGGTCGAGAGACTAGTCAATGCGCACAAATAACAACCATCTCATGTCTTATAATAGAGAGACATATATCAATACAGACACTATAACAAAATTGGCAATTAGTGTCAGGTTTAATATCATTTTTAGTGTATTTGTTTCCTGGTTTAGTGGACCAAGTAGGTGCTAAACCTAGAGCATTGTGGAGAAATTTTAAAGATCCTATCATTGTGTCCCTTTCATCATCCAAAATAATGTCCTTTATAGCTTCCCAAATAACATCTCATTTTTTTCCCTTTTAGTGTCCAAAATAGCGTTAGGTTCTGTCACCCTTTTAGTGTAAAAAATAGAGCTAGGTTTAGTGTCCCTTTTAGTGTCCCAAATAGAACCTGGTTTTAATAGTGTCCCATTTAGAAACTAAAATATAAATAGGTTTAGCATCCCATTTAGCATCCTCTTTATATAATTTTCCTAGTTACACTAAGAATTGTGTCCAAGTATTGACTAAATTAGTTCCTAAAAGAGTTGAATCATCTTCTTTTCTTCGAACACGTAATTTGGAACACATTATCATATAGATTTTGGGGTTTTATATTTTGGCATGGAATCCATTGGTAAGGTTTTATTTTTTATAGTAAAAATAAAAACAAAAAGGAGGTATAACCGAATTTACATGGTGGATAAAACATTTACTAGTACAGATAGTTGCTTGTACTGAGTAGTGGTACTTTGGTTGCAAGTGTCCCTCTTGCTTTCTTGGTAGAGAAGAATGAGGGATATTTTGAATACTCCCCCATTTAATGGTATAGAAAAATTAAATTTTCACAGATGTCATGCAACTATGAGATGAAATTAGGACGACATTAGATGATGTCACCCGTTCCCATTTGATACATGTTATTTAATGAGTGGTGCACATGGATTCCAACTCTCATTTCCCTTTGATACGTGGAGGCTCCATCATGCTTGTATGATTGTAGGAGGACAATGTATTTTGGTAAACCTAAGTGGTAACGACTTGGGATCAAAGTGTTTTTTCCAACTTTTCTTGGGGAATTGTTAACAGTTGAAATTTTCTGCATGTCTTAGCTATTGCAAGACAACCATTCATCAGGGAGGTCTTAAATTTATCACATGTTTTCAATGCACTATTATCTCGAACTATCGATCTATTGTGACCTATTTTGATATGCTCTAGACCCTTTTATGCTTAGGTTCTCGGTATGAACATTTGATCCCTTGACCCCTTTTGTTTTAGTTCTAAGCCTCTATTTTTTTGTGCTCAGTATTTGACCCTTTGTTCCTACGTTAGTCACCTTAGTACTTTAAAGAACTTTTGTGGATCTTTCAACATATTTTTAAGCTCTTATGGGCTTAGGAAAAATATATGCTTTGCCTTTTTGTGAATTTATCCCTTCCCTTTTTAAATTTTTTTCATTTTGAATAACCTTCATGCTTGGGAAAGTTGAATTCTAAATAATTTAAAAAGAATTCAAACTACTAATGAATGTCTATGAATTAGAGAGGCACTAGGAAAAACAAATAATTGAAGATCAGGGTTCAACTGCAGGTGTGAAAATAGTGTAATGGTCTCTATACTATATGAAAATATGGTGTGCAAATCATTCATGACTTGAATCAAGATGAATCCAGATTGAGATAAAATAAAATGGTTTTCATAACAAGGTAATCCCGATATACATTGTATCAATATAAATAATTGTATCGAGGAGTTTTGAGAAGAGTGGTATGCCTTATGTTAACAATCCATTTTTAACAGTCTATTTTGAGCCTGACAAAAGTTCAAAGAGGACGTTGTATGCGCTGAAGGCATTTAATGGGATTCATAATCAAAGGTTGAGATTGATTAGATGGCAGATCAACGATGTCAAAACATTTTGCACGACAAACATGCCTGACCAAATCCATTTTTTCGGATTGCGAAATGGTTTAAAGGACGGAGACATCTAATGATCGAGAATGGGATCCAAGAAGATCTACGGTCTCAGTCAATTTCACAAAATAGACTTGTGCGAGTAAAGCTGCAATTTCAAATCGCGAAAGGTGGCCCCGACCGCAAATATCAACAATCACAATAAAGAAGGGAAGAGATCTACAGTCATGGTTTATTTCGCAATGCAAACCAGCAAGGTTGAAGACTAGGATTTCACACTGCAAAAAGTAGTGGGGCCCACTCAAATCGATGACTTCATGAAGAGGTTAATCGCGATCTATGATTGACAGCAAGCCTTGGTCTAAAATTGTTCGTTGAATCCAGAGAATAAAGTTGGCAGCATAAATGATGGAATGTTGACGGTGGGCATAAAAGATTCCTCAAATCTGAGGGCTAAGATGATTTCTAGGGTACAGGATTCACATCCAGTGCGGAGATAACAGCGGAGGAGACATTCAATTGTGTAATCTACCTCCTTTCAGATTGGATGATTCCCCGACACCATTTGCAGCATGCTCACAGGTAAAATCATCCTTATGGAAGCAACTTTTCATGTGAGTTGGCCTATGAAAGTAAGAAAAGTAACTGGCGAATCCGCTACTCACACAGGGCAAAATCCAACACGAAGGTGGAAACCATTCCGTTTCCTACATCACAAGAGTGAGGAAACGTGGGAGCATCCACTTCATGAACTTTGCAACATGGATCAACTATACGAGGAGGTGTCCAAGAAATACTTCCCATAGTAGACAGTAAGGCACCATGGCCCATGAAACGACATGGCTAAGATCCCCATTAGGTAAAGGATCACTCTGCTCGTGCCCTCACACATGTTGATACCAAAAAACACTCGATGACAGAATGTGCGGGAATGTTGACTGGGCATTCTTGAAAACTTATATATCTCCCTTCGAAACACTGGGGATGAGCTAACATGTCTTCAGAACCCGAGTTTCTGCCTCTTCACGAATCTGCAAAGGCCCAAAGATTTTGACGATGAAGATCTGGATTGAGAAGCTTGTCCGTCTGGGTGTGTTGATGGTTGGTGAGAAAACTTCCACACTCGCCCGTCACCTTGGTATTGCATGCCAAGAATGACACCAGCCATCGGGGCACATATGTGATACCTACACCTCTAATGACGCGGGGCCTGAACACTTACTCCCCATAAGTATTGTTTCAGAAACCCTTGATACCATCTTTGCCACCAAAGCCTCCACGGTAGAAGACAGTCCTTGACTGCTCCCTGTATAAGCATTTGTTCGGATCGGAGCATCAAGGGTCTAAATCCCACACATTCCTGTTTGTGAAGTCCACTTTCCAAGGGTGATGGGGCCGCTGTAGATATGCTACACCTTATTTCCCATGGGAGAGCCCACCCTTCTAGAGATGAGAAGCACAAGAATGACAAGCCACTTAGTGGGCTTGCCTCAACCGAAAGCAATGCGGCCCTTCTTCTAGACTCCACTGCTAACAGTGTTACCCAGAGAAGAATGAGGTGGCACATGAGGTTGAGCAGGGGAAAAATTCAAACTACCCTACCAGTGTGTGCCCATGCGGAAAGATACATTTGAAACATAGTGGGAACACACACTTCAGACAGAGAAGGAGGCGTCATACTCATAATGGCCAAGCACATCAAGTTGTCACTCGGGCCGAATGAGCTGTAGCTCCATAATGTTTGTAAAACGTGGCGATAGTCCCACTCTTTATACTATTAATGCATGATTGTGACTGGAAACAGTCTTTAGGTTTGTTTCGAAGAATTGTCTCGGCACTAGAATAGTATAAATACACTCCTGAAAGAGGGAGAAAAGGAGTTGGAAGGTTGGGGGAAAACCTTCAAGAGCTGAGGCTCTCCGTTGTAAATAAGATCTGATACCTGTGTTATGAATAAGATTGCAGAGGAAGAGTTTTTTCTTAAGACAGAGATTCATGTGTCGTTGCTTCTTTCAATATGTATTTTCTTTACGTGAAATGTATATCCTTTTTCCATTCCAGTTTGTTGATTGCTTTCATGTCTGTAACTTAGTGTATAACAATTTAGAATTCATACTTGTTATGCTTCTCCTGTTGTTTTAGACATTTATCAAGTTTTCTTCTAAATTTACGTGGAATTCATTTTTCTAGTGCTCCATGTGATGGGTTGTTCTCTCTTATCTTCTAAACGCACGCTAAATATCTCTTGATTGTGAGATTGATGGCTATTTTGCCTCTGTTTGCAACCTCATTCCTTTCTTTTCCTCATGTGAATGTTCCCTACTCAGGTTTTTGACTCAATTTCCAATGGTCCCTTACCCTAATAATCCCACCTGCATTTCACGTCACTCTACTTTGTCCCATTTCAGGAGTCCGGCCTCCTTACCATCCTTGAGCGAATATCTTACACAAAGTAAAATCTGAATACAAGTGAGAGATCCATCTCTGACTGCGTAAGGCTGGAGGTGCAGCCTAAAGTGGTTCTACTATTAAACTGGGAGTGGGCCCTCCCCTTAACCTTGGGGCTCAAATCCTGGTGCTAACAAACTGGCGCCATTGCCGAGGACGAAATTGAAGATCCTCTATGGGAAAAATGACATGGTTTTAGATCTGATTGTTGACGGTGAACAATGATTAGACATCAAGAAGGTTGATCACTTTTCACTTGGAAAATCCACTCTTGAAGGGTTCAAACTTTAGCGACTCTGGTGGTGGTATGACCCAGAAATCGAATGATCAGAAAAAAGGCAGGCGGGCTCCATCCAAAAGGTGAACCTCCTGTGAGGCTTGAAGAATGCATGGTGGAAGGTTAAGATGCTCGAGTCTACATTTCTTCCATGAAGATTTGTTCTATCTTGTAAGTTTGTTCTTACCCTTCCCTAATTTTTTCAGAATAGTCTTCTATGGTTCAAATCATTCTGAACAGAGCTATGAATATATTCCTGTTTATCCTTCTTTACGAACTGAAAGCATTGCATCATCTGGTACATCTGGTTTTGACCTAGATTTTTCTCTAGAGGCCCACGACATCAAAGGTCACCCCTATGAAATTCATGAAACCTCGGTCGATAGTGTGGCTATTGTGCCTAACCTAGTCTTTCCCATTTCTCCAAGCTAGTACATACCATTACAACTGTTTCCCATCCTCCATGATTTTCCCGCAAAACATCACAAGTACCTCCCCAAATTTGATGGAGATCCAAAGACTTCACTGCTAAGAAACATTTACAAGCCTTTGAACATTTCTTTAACCTTTTTGAGATAGAACATGATGATGTCTACATGAGGGATTTTTCCCAGTCCTTGCAAGGAGATGCTAAAGAATGGTTCAAGTACTTGCAACCTAAGTCCATCAGCACTTGGGAATAGTTTTCTTGCACCTTCTTAAAGTTTTGGGGTAGCAGAAGGCCACTGGATCAAATACTTTTAGAATTTTATTCCCTGAAGAGACATGAGGATGAGACCTTATCTAGTTTTAACAGAAGGTTTGCCAACTTTTATTATAACATTACTAAGGAAGTACTCCAACCTCTTGAGAATGCTGCTAAGATCTATTATGCAGCCACCCTTCCTCCTAAGTTGTCCCTGCTTCTTTTGGAAATAAAATCAACCACTCTGTAGCATATGTTTATTGATTGTTTAGAGGTTGAGGAAAACCTTAAGATGTCCAAAAATTTGTCAGATCGGGATAGAGGTGGTGAAATAAAAGATACAATAAAATTGGTTGGGCCCTACAAGAAGAATAAAAAAGTCCCTGTTCAGCTAAAGCTTCCTCTTGGTATAAGGAAAGATGATCGGCCTGATACAGGAACATGTGATCCTATAGGCTTGTTCTTTGAAGATTGTGACCTGCACCGCCCCGAATCCATACAAGACGATTTTAAGAAGGAATTCGGTGCACCTGCGTACAATGAATATGAGGAAGAATACCTGCAGGATGTACCTGAGAAGCTGGCCGTTGAACCAAGACCTACTGATGGAGTGGACCAAGATGCTATGCGAAGTCGGGAGGATAAATCAGAAAAGGGCGATAAGGGCACTGAAGGTGATAGCCTACCCTTGTGTTATGCCTATTTTGAATTAATACGACACATGATTAAAGCCTCTAAGCAAAAGCAAAAATAAGGGGAGATGGTGTAGTCTAGAAACCTATATGTAAGTGGAGATAATAAGAAGAAGAAGCTAGGCAATCCCTCTCCAACTACCGATACGTCGGGGGTTTATGATGAGGTGTCAAGCCACGCATAAGGATGTAGTAGCCCTCAGATAAATACATTTTTTAATGTTCTGCCTTCAAGAATATCGCCCCATACAGGAGGAATATGCCTACTTGATTCCGCTGGAGAAAAGAAGGACCTCCCTCTTGAAGCACATCAAGCTCTCGCTGCAGAAATTTTGGGTGAAAATAGGGATGTTTCATTGAAGAAAGATTTTGTGGGCCCTCTCTTACAATCGTCCAAGTATCAGTCTGACAGACTACCAGAAGAAAGGAGTTCCAGACAGCTTTCCCACTAGCGGAGTACAGAATATGTTGGGGGTTTCCATGTTTTCTATGACCCCATAGCAGAGTACATGGAAAGGCTAGGTAATGGTAATGACTAGTCACGTCTCTACGGTAAAGATCAATCTATATTCTATGGCTTTCTTCCATTATCTATTTCATTTCTATCCATCAAGCATGAAAAAAGAACAACACTATTAGGCAATTTGCTTGATTGGCTTCATTGGAAGTCCGATTTCACTTAATCGGACTTATGAACTAAATTAAGTAGAGTAGGTAGGAACCAATAAGCTTGAAAATCATCAAGCATTTCCTTCATTACTATTTTAATTTTCTTTTTCAGTTATAAGCACAGGTTTGCAGTCAAGAGCATGGTTTGCAAGAGTGGCAGGAATTTGCTGCAACAGTAGCTCAGAGTAGAATGGAGATTTCAAAGAAATATTGAAGACATCCCAATGGATTTGGCACTTGGTCTATGGGGGTTCTTTGCTACCTCACTAGGAGGATAGCATCCCTCATGGAGCCGGTTGTTAACACTTCGTTTTTAATAGTCTATTTTGAGCTTGACAAAATTTCGAAGAGGACGTTGGATGCGCTAAAGGCATTTAACAGGATTCATAATCAAAGGCTGAGATTGATCAGATGGTAGATCAATGGCGTCAAAAAATTTCACACGGCAAACATGCCTGACCAAAGCCACTTTTCTGAATGACGAAATGGTTTAAACGACGGAGACATATAACGATCGCGAATGGGATCCCAGAAGATCTACGGTCTCAGTCAATTTCACAAAATGGACTTGTGTGAGTAAAGCTGTGATTTCAAATTGCAAAAGGTGGTCTCGGCCGTGAATATCGATGGTCATGATAAAGAAGGGAAGAGATCTACAGTCATGGTTTATTTTGCAATGCAAACCAGCAAGGTTGAAGACTAGGATTACACACTGTGAAAAGTAGTGGGGCCCACTCAGATCGACGGCTACATGAAGAGGTCGATTGCGATCGATGATTGAGAGCAAGCCTTGGTATAAAACTGTTCATTGAATCCAAAGAAGAAAGTTGGCGGCAGAAATGATGGAACGTGGACGGTGGGCGTAAAATATTCCTCAAATTTGAGCTCTGAGATGATTTCCGGGGTATAGGATTCACATCCAGTGTGGAGATGATAGTGGAGGAGACATTCACACGTGTAATCTGTCTCCTTGCAGATTGGACGATTCCCTGATTTTATTTGCAGCATGCTCACAGGTAAAATCATCCTTGTGGCAGCATATTTTTGTGTGAGTTGGCCTGCAAAAGTAAGGAAAGTAATCGGCGAATCCACTACTCACACGAGGATAAATCCAACATGAAGGGGGAAACCATTATGTTTCCTGCATCACAAGAGATAGGAAACGTGGGAGCATCCACTTCATGAAATTTGCAGAATGGATCAATTGTACGAGGTGGTGTCCAAGAAATACTTCCCACAGCAGATGGTAAGGCACCACAGCCCATGAAAGGATGTGGCTAAGATCCCCATCAGGTAAAGGATTACTCTGGTCGCACCCTCACACATGCTGATACCAAAAAAACTTGACGACAGAATGTGTAGGAATGTTGACTGGTCATTCTCAAAAACTTATATATCTGCCTTCGAAACACTGAGGATGAGTTAACATGTCTTTAGAACCTGAGTCTCTACCTCTTCACGAATCTGTAAAGGCCTGAAGATTTTGACGATGAAGATTTGGTTTGATAATCTTTTCCATCTAGGTGTGTTGATGGTTGGTCAGAAAACTTCCACACTCGCCCGTCACCTTGGTATTGCATGCTAAGAATGACACCAGCCATCGGGGCCCAGACATGATACTTACACCTCCAATGACATGGGGCTTGGACACTTACTCCCCGTAAGTATTGTTTCAGGAACCCCTAATACTATCGCTGCCACCAAAGCCTCCGCGGTAGAAGACAGCCCTTGATTTCTCCCTATATAAGCATTTGTTCAGATGGGAGCATCAGGGGTCTAAAGCCCACACAACCCTGTTTGTGAAGTCCACTTTCCAAGGGTGATAGGGCCGGTGTAGATATGTTACACCTTATTTCCCATGGGAGAGCCTACCCTTCTGGAGATGAGAAGTACAAGAATGACAAGCCACTTAGTGGGCTTGCCTCAGCCGAAAGCAATGTGGCCCTTCTTCCAGACTCCACGGCTAACAGTGTTACCTGGAGAAGAATGATGTGGTGGTTGAGGTTGAGTAGGGGAAAAATGCAAACTACCCTGCTAGTGTGTGCCCATGTGGAAAGCTGCATTTGAAACATAGTGGAAACACACACTTCGGACAGAGAAGGAGGCATCATACTCATAACGGCCAAGCACATCAAGCTGTCACTTAGGTCGAATGCGTTGTAGCTCCATAATGTTTGTAAAATTTGGCGATAGTCCCACTCTTTATACTGTTAATGCATGATTGTGACTGGAAACAGTCTTTAGGTTTGTTTCAAAGAATAGTCTCAGCACTAGAATAGTATAAATACACTCCCGAAAGAGGGAGAAAAGGAGTTGGAAGGTTGGGGGAAAACCTTCAAGGGCTGAGGCTCTCCACTGTAAATAAGATCCGATACATGTGTTATGAATAAGATTGCAGAGGAAGAATTGTTTCTTAAGACAGAGATTCATGTGTCGTTGCTTCTTTCAATATGTACTTTCTTTACGTGAAATGCATATCCTTTTTCCATTCCAGTTTGTTGATTGCTTTCATGTCTGTAACTTAGTGTATAATAGTTTGGAATTCATACTTGCTATGCTTCTCCTGTTGTTTTAGACATTTATCAAGTTTTCTTATGAAGTTATGTGGAATTCATCTTGCTAGTGCTCCATGTGATGGGTTGTTCTCTCTTATCTTCTAAATGCCCACTAAATATCTCCTGATTGTGAGATTGATGGCTATCTTGCCTCTGTTTGCAACCTCATGCCATTCTTTTCCTCATGCGAATGTTCCCTACTCAAGTTTTCAACTCCATTGCCAATGGTCCCTTGCCTTGATAATCCCACTTGCATCTCACGTCGCTCTACTTTGTCCCATTTCAGGAGTTCAGCCTCCTTACCATCTTTGAGCGAATATCTTATGCAGAGTAAAATCTGAAGACAAGCGAGAGATCCCTCTCTAACTGTGGAATGTCAGAGGCACAGACTAAATTGGTTCTGCTATTATGCCGAGAGTGGGCCCTCCCCTCAACCTTGGGGCTTAAATCCTGGTGCTAACACCTTCCTTTATTAAATGACCTAAAAATAGTAAGTGTGAAATGAATTTGTGAGAAGATACTCGATGTATTAAGTGAACGTGTAAAGAACCATGTGATATAAACACTAGATATCATGTGCTAACAATGAGACGATTCGTGGAAAAAAGTGGTAAACTACAAGAATTCCAGAGAAGTCATTTTGTGTGAAACAAGGACTATTTATGGATGAAACTGTTGGATATTATGAGAAACTAGAGGATACAAAAATAAATTGAAGATAGGATTATTTTATGCAAGTGAGTAAACTGTGTAAGCAAGAGGAATAGAGAAACAACTCTGTGTTGGAGTGTTATATTAAATTATTTTTAGCATGGTTCGGTTGAGTAAGTCAGAAGATTGGTGTCCTAAGATTCTTAACAGGTTGGTTCCTAGAAGGTTGATGATTGAAAATTTCGAGTAGGAAATTACAATGAGGATTGGTGTCCTCACCATATTAACAGGTTGGTCCCTATCAAATGGAGCAATGTAAGTGGATTCTTGCAAAGAGGATATGTGTCCTCACTAGCTCAACATGTTGGTTCTTATCAAGTTGATTCTTGAAAACTTATAATTGGGTGTTTACTGTAGGTATTGGTGTCCCTAATAGATTGAATCATGTAAATAAAGTAATTTTTTGTTAATATAGGGAAAACAATGTGTGATTTTCTCCCTTATTGGGTTTTCATGAAAAACATCTGTGTATTGTGTTTTCATGTTGATCTCTTATTGGGTTTTCTCCCTTTAATATAACACATTAGTGTATCATAAAATAGGCATTGGAAATCCTAATGGTTAGCCTCAATACTAATCATTCCCTACTTCTAGTATTTGTTGTGACCTCATTGGGCTTACCTAGAATCTGGTTCTCATCTAGTAATGCAACAACTGTTGGTTAGCTAGACATATAGTTACTGGTACACTTCCCCTGGTGTACACTAAGCATCTTGAAAGTTTTTCCATAACTTCCTCCCTATCCTATTTAAGGAAACCTACTCGAGGCTTCAGAAGTCCTTCTCCATATACCTCCCTCTGTGGTTTATATACCTCAATAAATGGACTTAATATGGAACTACAACAAGTATAGAATTATTTGTTCAGTTGTCTCCCAACTCATAAAAGAATATACTATCACCTTTCTCATTCATGGTTATGTGTCCCCATGAAATGATAAAAATATTATAAGTTTCCTAAGACATGCTTTCACTTTCCACCAAGAACAATCATCAATACTCATCTTTATAGATGAACAATATAATATAAATCCTTTCTCAACATATTCTCATTAAATAATAACCCTTGATGCAATACTTTAAGCATTCAATGAGTGAAACAGACATGTCACTAATACCCGTCATGTATTAACATTTATCACCAAATTTAATTCCCAATGCCAATATAAAAAACATGATATCATATTTCCATATATCATCAGTGACTCTACATAATGTTTAGACATCATATCATAACTATATCCAATATATTATGACGAACTAGTTAAGTATCATATTGATTCAAATATAATATCATTACATCATTTATGTTCTTTGTTTTTACAAACATGAAGTAACTAACATAAACTAGCATCATCTCATAAATGATGCAATTCTATAGAGTAACATAAATTAGCAACATCTCATAAATGTGCATCACATGCCACTAATCAAGATCCACCCATGCAATAATAATTTACAACAATGCGATGAAATCACCATTTCTGACCACTCTAAATCTACCATATTTATCCCAAGTAATGAATGATCATGTTCATATGAACATGTGTCCTGCAATACGACCAAACATCCATTTGATATATCAAAATTTGATGGAAGCCTAGGACATGACACATATATACATGTGATGACATTCCATCTAATGTGTTTCTTCAACTCTTTAGTAGATCATAGGTATAGGTTGTGTTTGTTTGAGTGATCCCTCACAAGAAGAGCTGTGAAATGGTACATTGTGCTACCTTCTAGTAAATTCATGCATTTTTCCTCTTTATATATGGTCCTTTTGGGACATTTTCAATTACCTATTTACTATGAAATGTGTATTTTTTTAAAAATTTTCTATGGAAATCTAGTTCTACTCATCTAATCATGTTCGTGAGTAATAAAGGCATTGAAGTATTATCAAAGAAGATATATCATATGCATTCTTAGCATACTTGTTTGTAAAATAATTTTTTCCTACTTTTTCAAAAGATGTGGCTATGCCATGAAACATGACTAAAAAACAACTCATTGAGAGTGCCCAACAAATGGATATGATTTATTCACAATCATGCACACTTATGATTTAACACCCCTTGTTACACAACATATTTAAAATCAAGATAGGCCACCCCAAGGACCTCATGATGATGACATGATCGGTTCTGTAAATTTATTTGATCATATTACACACCAAATTTGACACGTGTCTGTTTAAGCTTCACAACCCACAATTTTCTAGGAAAAGTAGCACCCCAATAATCTTTCATAGACTTCTGAAATCCTTATAGTCAAAGATATAGACATAAAGGAAAGACGAAGGAACAAAATAAAAAGAAAAACACTTATCCTGGGATAGGAGCTGCACCCAACCAAAACCCTCCAACAAAAGGCACATCAGATAGTCGAAAGTTCAAGTTCACTTGCAAAATTTGTGAAGGATATCATTTGAATGATCACTTCCCATTCATGGAGGATGTTCATCGAATGATGGTTGAACATGGTGGGAATAACAACCTCCCATGTTGACACAACCCTTCCTACAAAAAAAACAATAAATGGTTGTTATAGCATAAGTATCTCTTCCAAAAGGAAGCCAAGAAATCCCCTCGAAAGAGTGAAATCCTCCTAATGATAATGTATTCATGTGTGATCATGAGGTTAATATGCATATAAGGACTTGTTCTAAATATGTCCCTCCTAATGTTTTAGATCCATTATTATCATATCCAAGTGGTTCTCTCACCATTGTGAAACCAACCATCGACATAGTACCTCACCCTCTCAAAGGGGTTTTTCCTAGAACAACCTATAGTCCTAATGTAAGAAGCTTCTCTCAACTGCAATATTGTTTAGGACCTAGCTCAAGCACCATGCACCATATCATCCTTGGAGGTATTACAGTGTTGAACCATGGAAATAAAGTAATTATTGTCTATGATTGACATTATTGATCTATCCGATACAAATTTGATCACATTTGACTTGGATCAATTAACAGGCAATATCCTTGTAGCATTTCATAGAAATGATATTTTTAGAACTATAGTTGATGGAGGTTTCTTGATTTGTGTCGTGTCATTGAAATGTTGGAAAGAATCAATATCAACCACCTTAGTTCCATCCCACATTTTGCTAAACGAATTTGATGGACATTCATTCCCTCCTCATAGACTTATCGCAACCCACCCAATTGAATTGGGAGGTAAAATAGTTAGAGTAAAATTTGAGGTAGTGGACGTGCCCATATACTACAATTTTTTATTAGAATGTAGATATATAGATTCTATGATGGTATTAGTATCTTTATTTTTTTAAATGATTCAATTCCCTCATCAATGGAAGACATCACAATCAACTAGTTAGATTATTGAACACCCAAATTAGTGTCCAATCAAATGTTGTTTTCATCGAGGATTCAATAAATGTGGTTCAAGTAGTTGTGGTAGAAATTTTAAAGGATGATTTCCTCATGGGAACACTTAAAGCTCAACCAAAAATTCCCCTATCACAAGTTGGTCCATTATTTACCATAACATAGCAGTCTTACTTCCCACTATAAATTTTTCCCAAACCCATTCCATCGGATGATTCAAATTTATCGCAAGAGTTCTCTATGGAATACTTAATTTTGTAAAAATATGATGAAATAATGCCCAATTATGTAGAATGTGGTGACTTGGAGAATAGATTACCCTTGTCTGCCACAAAAGTATCATAACAAGCTTCTCAAATAGTTTCAGCAACTTTCTGTCGAAGTATTCCCTAGAAGGAGGAATACGATTGAGTTACTTCTCGCATATGGTATATTAAATATCCAATATCACATGACTTCTTGGAAAACATTTTATCATCATATGAACTCATCGTTGAAGTTATGAACATTTGGTTACACCCACCTGAGGGCATCAGTTGTGGGGTTATTGGGAGAAAATTTGTTTAATTATACCCAAGTATAGGAGCATGATTTTCATGTTCCTTCATATAATTAGTTATATTTGGAAGTTTACATTTAGGTTTAGGTTATCTCTTTGTTTATATGCATTTGGAAATTTTCCACACAAATTTTCCCTAGGGTCAAACCTGTTCAAAGTTAATGCACCAACTCATCCTATCTACATTTTCCACTATTTTGATAGAATATCCTACTAAACAAGGGAAATTATAGTCAACGCCCTATTGCCATTTTGGTCCCCATGTTGATTTTTTATCATAGGAATGGGAGCCCTATTAGTACCATCATGACTTCGAGTTTGAGACAGCATATTTCTCTCTCATATATTTTTTACCATTCCCTGATGGGCTCCCAATTTTTTGTCAATTTACATTATCATGTGTTAAAATATTTGTTTGAGCATATGTGACTACAACTTCACTACTTATTTCTTGTGTTTAATTTTTTCGTTTGCAGTAACTTTTTGCTACTTAGTGTCTCTAAAGAAATGCTTTTGTTTAACTGGCATGGATCCCTAGAGGAAACATATTTATGAGTGTACATTACTAGCTTAACCCTGGTTTGCAATTTTATCTTTTCTTAGGCCTAACCAATGCCTTTGGAATGTAATAGCACACCCTTGAGACACTTATTTCCTCCATTGCAATATGACATTCTTTATTCTTTTTTCAAGCATATAAATGAAGAAGGAAAAAAACTATAAAATACTAAAACAAAAAGGGGGATCATTTAGTTTATTTTTATTTCATCATGGAATGAAATGGAAACAATTAGTCTATGTCTCCCTTGAACATGACACATATTTTATGTCCATCATAACACCCTGCTCATCTCCATTTTACAACTATAATTTATTTTGAAAATAACTCCATCGAGGGGTTATTCTTCCCGTCATTATGGATTTCTTGTCAATGCACCTAATGTTCATGGATTTCATGAAGGTTGGTTACTTGATTCTTATGCTTCCAAGTGTCACTCTACATCATCTTATGTGTTCAAGGGAAGTCAAAACAATGCCAACTATTCCTCAAAATGTTTTTGACCAATCATGTCATCCTTCCTTGTGTTAGTATACAGTGTTGGATCTTATCATCTATCCAAAGTTATATAAAAATTTTGATCTTTGTTTTATGTTGGTCGATGCGGGATCCATTAATTACCTCAAACATATTCCTTCTTATCAAAATCAAATCATTATCAAGGAAGTGAGTCTACGAACCTTGTAGTACCCTGGGTCTTGTAGTCAATAGTGGTAGGATTACTCAAAAATGATAATGGGCATACATTGTGACCCCTGATCATTTGAATCTACAAGTTTTAGACTTCAAAACATCTATTGGCACATTCTAGATTGTACTCATTAACTTGTAGACCATAAACATTATTGGTGGCCCTCCTCACGTCTATTAACAATATACATCAATGACCCATATTCATCACATTATATAGAATTTTACTATAATTGGTTTGTATTGAAGACCTTGGGACAAGTAGTTGTATCACTCAATGATGCACTACCTAAGTAGCGCAATATTAAATTGTCATGTTAAAATACCATTAATACCTCGATATCTCTCACTTATCATATTACATGTTTATTTTCTTAGAAGTACTTTTGACATGAATGTATGTTGTTTGTGGACATGCTTGTTTAATAATTATCATGGGTATACCTGCCTCAAGGAGTTGTCATATATTTGGGGAATTGCCTTATTTCTTTTGCATGTTCTTTCCAACTCCTACGTCCATAGTTCTCCTCCTTTTCCATTCATTCTCAATTATCGATTATGTCAGATAATGTATTCTCAACTTCATCTTTGCTTCTAACCTCACACATTAGGGGTCATATGTTAACATAATAGTTAGAAACATTAAAGGTAAAGGCCAAGAGCATGTACTAGATTTGCACACAACATGAAAACTGAAATGGACCACTAAAGAGCATGGAAAATTTTAAGGATCCATGCATATTTAAAAGTATAGAAACATTGGAAAATCTTACCAATTCTTAAAATCTCAACTATAAAATATTTGGTGATAATTTTCTAGAAATATTTCAAATGTTAAGGATTTTCTATAGTTTATATAATAATCTAGAGATGTTTAGAGTGAAAAAATTTTACATTGTCAAAATTGGGCGAAATAAGGATTCAAAAAATGAAAATTGGCAAATCCTTTTGTTTGAAAAAAATGTGGAAAAATATCCCATGTGCTAAATCTTGCCCCTAAAACTTCCTTGCTAAAGAGAGAAAAAAGCTCATAGTTCGACTTCCACATTCCTATAAGAAAGATGCAAGTGGTTATTTAAAAAGCCCGACAAGGGGTAGCTAAAGTGATTGAAGTTGCCAATGATCAGCTAAGAAACAAAAACCACAAACTTCAAGTGGTTGAAAATATATGAAATGTGTCATTTAAGAGAAAAAATATCAATTTATCATGAAGTTATTAAAAACTATGGGAAAAAGGGGTGTAAGGGAAAAAATAAAAGGAATCAATTGGGATTTATATCCCACATTTTTTAATACTTTCAAGTAACACATTTTTTTTTAATTTATTTCTCATTTTTTGTGGGGCGGGGTCCATTAAAAGTATGCACCGTGGGTACTAATTGGATGCAAAAAGTGTGGGTACTCTTTGGATGCAGAATTGAATTCCACATCCAACGAGTGATGGTTGACTCAAGTAAGTCGCTAACATTGACCTTGACTTGGTTATTTATATTCCACCCTTTCAATCATTACTAGTTGGATGTAGAATTGAATTCCACATCCAATGAGTGATGGTTGACTCAAGTGAGCTGCTAACATTGACCTTGACTTTGTTATTTATATTCCACCCTTTCAATCATTACTTGTTGGATGCAGAATTGAATTCCACATCCAACGAGTGATGGTTGACTCAAGTGAGCTGCTAACATTGACCTCGACTTGGTTATTTATATTCCACCCTTTCAATCATTAACTATTGACCTGTACTATGTCTTCTTCATATCTCCCACATCTCCAAAGTTGCTCCCATGCTCTTCTATTTCTATTATTCTTAGTTGTCCATCTCCGAAAATGTTTACTCAAAAACAAAAAAAAACTAACATGAACTAACCAAAAAAACATATTAGGTTGTCATTTTCCTTGAATATTTTTTTAGATACTTATCACCTGAATTACTCATAAAAAAAAATCTAGACCAACAATTTTGAGACCATGATGACAACCACAAGTAATTTAGATGCTCTAACTATAAGAGTTAATATTTTTTAGAGACATCTTAATTTTTTTTGCCTACTCTTTTGACCATTAAACTAAAAGTGCAATATAGGCTGGGACTAATTCTAGGCTTAGACTAGTGATCTCAATTTGGACTAGGGATTTGAGAGCATCCATGAGTAGTACAAA
>LPNX010990523.1:80224-107725 GCA_001517045.1 Pseudotsuga menziesii | reverse complement strand
AGTTTTGCTTCTATTTTATTTTTCAGATCTGAAGCCTATTTTATCAATGGTGGATCTGCTTCCTTTGTTCAACTTCTTATTGAACAGCGCTGCCCATAGTTAGCCAGCCAAATTCTATATTACCATTGTGTTGCAGTGTACAACAGTTTTATAAATTTGTTATGCTTCTGAGGATGAGGCCAGCACTACACCTCTAACTGAGAAGGTGAGTATAGAAGGATCTCTTGTGTATAAGATTAAAAGGAAACTTGATAAAGGTGGATTTGGACAAGTTTATGTGGATCGTTGTGGTTCCATTGATCAGACCATAGAGGTTGCTTTAAAATTTGAACATGTAACAAGTAAAGGTTGTAACTATGGCCCGCATGCTAAATGGGGTGTTTATGCGGCCCCGGAGGTAGTAATGGTGTTCCCTTTGTGCTTTACAAGGGACACAAGGGTTGTCAAGGTGAGTATTATGTTATGGTTATGGATACTTTGGGCCCTAGTTATTGGGATGCTTGGAACTCTGTTGTGCAAGCGATGTTTAAGAGATGATGGTGGCATGCATTGCCTTAGAACTTATCTACATTATGGAGAAGATGCATGCTAAAGGTTATGTTTGAATATATCCAGCTTTACATTATGGAGAAGATGCATGCTAAAGGTTATGTTTGAATGTATCTAGCTTTAGAACAATAATCACACATGGCGTTTAAATGAGAGGCTAGAAGCTACAATGTCAATGAAGTAGACTTCAATGTGGTAGACTTTAATATGGTCAATTCATAAGTAGTATACTTTTAGCTTTGTGTAGTGTGTATAACTAGGCAAGCTGGAATATCTATTGTTTTAGTGAGTTTCTAAATTTGAATTCATTTCTCTATTAAGGGGAATGTTGGAGATAATGTCCAAATGATAGGCTGCATTATAGATATTGGGTTGTGCCTATCTCATGAGATCACAAGATAGGTTTGAGATCCATAAGTGTAGGATTTAAGAGCTTAGTTTGTTAAAGATTGTTTCACTATATTGTAATCATTTTTCTTTAAATAATTGAATTGGTGTTTACCATTCCTGTGTGAGTGAGCCTATGTGCTCTGCCCTGTTGCCTCTCCAATTCTAAATGAGAATAAAACAATAAGTATCTCTTAAACTCATAGTTGATACATTTTGTATGTTAGTTGAAGATTATATTAAGAAATGAGAAATTATTGTTGAGCTTGACAATAGTATTTTAAGGGAAGTAAATCTATCAAAAATATTATAAGAGCTTACAATAGAGTGTGTTTTCCTTATGTGCATCCATCACATAGTATTTAGATTAAGATGTATATGATTTGGATGTCATTGGGATTCATACAAGAAAGAGCTAAATGAAATTATTAATCAAGACTATTATGTTAATTTTTTTATGAGGATAGAATTGTTGACTTTATTTCTCAAACCATATAGATATGTATGATTAATTAAATATTGAGAAATAATTCCTAATCAATAGAGTTGTTGATAAAAAAAATTCTATTACCCTTTGCATACCTTTCTTAAAAATAATTTCATGAAGGCATCAATTATATTGGATATCTTCGATAAAAGCTACAAAGGGTATCTCTCGGACCTTGGTCTTTCCATAATGGTAGGAAGAAATAGATCATTGGGAGACTTTCCATAACTGTAGGAATAAATAGATCATTGGGAGAAATATTACAAGATTTGATGGGCAAGTATCATTACACCAATCTATCAAAGTTGCTAGAAACAACAAGGAAGTGGTATGCCTTCCTTTATTTAAATGATCTAAAAATAGTAAGTGTGAATATCCTCGATTTTCCCATCTATTTCAGGGTGATAAGCACTATTGATCTATAATTTAGTCCCATTTTTCTTCGAGAAAGTCCTCCAAAAATGACCCAAGAACCGAGTGTCTCTATAAGAGGTAATCGCTTTTGGAGCACGATTCAATCTAACGATCTTTGAAGAAAACAATTCTTCCACCCTTAATGCATCACTAGTTTGCTTCCAAGCAATGAAATGAGTCATTTTATAAAACCTATTAACAACCACAAAAATGGACTCATTATCTTACTGTTTGCTTGGGATTCCAAACACGAAGTCCATGCTTAGATGTGTCCATGGGTATATGGGAACTAGTAATGGCATGTACAACCATGTATTATGTTAGTGTCGTTTAGCCATTTGACAAATCATACACCATGCCACATACCTAATTATATCTTTTTCATCTTCAACCACTAATACTTATCTTCAATTAAGGCTAACATCTTATCCTTTCCAAAATTTACTTCTAAGACACTATTGTGTGACATTAATATTAGAAAAGATTTGGCTTACTGGTTTAGTTTTACACATTGAAATCTTTATTGGTGTACTCTTTTGACCATTATGCATTTTTACGATTCGACTAATAGCCTAAAAAAAAGTAGATTTTTAAAATTAAAAAACTCGCAAGCATTTTTAGGGTAAAAAACTAGATTTAGTCGAAAAGAGTTATATGGCTCGGATGGTTGAGTGAGACGCTTAGACTGCTTAGTCATGAGCATATTAATCGAACATGAGAGAAAATGGCCTGGGGTAAGACATAAAGGATACTGTAGGTTTTTCTTTTTCCTCGGTGTCCTCATAGCTCGGCTTCGGATTGGTATCTATAGTTGATACCTATGGTAGGATATAAAATTTATCTTACACAACTAGTTGCTTCGATCTTCTTCTCTTACAAGGTAAGTATTAATTATTTTCTATGAATATCCAATGGTTATATTTACTTATTGTTATGAATATGTTTGTTTATGAAAGATTTGTGCATAGTTAAAGTATTAATTCCACTAAGTTGTAATGCACTTGCATATGCATTTCTTATTTTATGTTGCCCATGCAAGGGTTAAAATAGTTCTGAATTCCAATAGTAGCTCCATGGGAGAAATTTTGAAACATGAAATCCATAGCTAGCACATCCCATAGTTAGTGATGAAGGGAGATGCTATACAAGGGCCAATAAAGGTTCATTGCATTCTAGATGCATTTTCATTTTCAATCCCCCCAAGAGAGAAAGTGTCATCTAATGTGCAACTAAGACCATGGAAGGATCAAGGGGATCCTAAAGGATGGATGCATATTGTTAGCTTTAACATGCAAGCAATATGTCTATATGGGAATAAAGCACAAGCAATAGATACACAAATGGAATGATTATAATATACACATATCATTACATCCATATAAATACAATAAATCATACTTAGCATTTAGACAATTAATACATAAAATTTAAAATAAAAAGATAAATGCTTTATTTTCATTCATATTCTTAAAAATACATCAAAACTAAAATTAATAATTAATTACATTACTAAAACTTCAAATAACAAATTATAAAATTATTTAATTTAGTGACCCACATCTCGTATCCTTCATTACAATATAGACTCAACAATATGAAGAATTAGAGTATCCCAAATAACATTCTAATATCATATGTAATGCAAGTAGCCATGGGTTTTTACAGAAAATAAATTGCTAACATTGACTTTGACAAGATGATTACTAAACTCTGAGGAGAACAACTAGCCAAGTCAATGAATTTATTATATTCCATTCTTTCAGCTGTTATTCTCTTCCTCTTTTTAGTTGCCCATCTTCTAGAGTGTTTAGTCAAAAACAAAAAACCAGCCAGAACTAAAACACGAAAAAAAAGGATGGGTTGTTATTTTTGGAGCATACGGCGGGACAAAGATATATCTCTCAAAAAGAAGGTTTTTGACAGATTTCTCCATGAAATTTGAGCAATAGCTCAAAAATTAATCACTGCACCAAAAGCCAAGGCTTACCACTTAATACCCCAAGCAAAGAACTTGTTGATCAAGCTTGCTTGATTGACTATGATGGGTGTGATGAAAGCCTAAAATGTGCAGGTTGTCTAACCTTACGGTGCCCCTTTTTTGTTTTGATTTGCAGGTTTTAATAGGTATAACTTTGAATGGACTCATCAATCCCTGTTTTCACCCCATTCACAAGCTATTCGGAATGGAAGTTGAAGATGATTGCATATTTGAAGAGACGAGGTCTCTATGAGGTGTCTATTGGACTTGGAAAAGAGTCTTATGAGAATGAGAATGACTGGCTAAATGATGGTGACAGAGCTTTTGGAGAAATATGTCTGGCCCTTTCTCCTAGCTTGTACTACCTTAATGGTTTTGCTGAATACCCAAAGGATCTCTAGACAAAATTGGACAGAACCTTTGGCAAGCACAATGAGGATCATAATAGTACTTTGGAGATCACATCCAGCACCACAAGAGTTATTCACTCAAAATTCTCAGCCTCTACTCTCTCTGATGAAGTTGTTCAAGAAGAAGATGAAGCAGAATCTCCTACACATTCAATTCGAATTGAAGAAAGTCTCCATGCAGTGACTCCTTCTCCTGATGCTCCGAAAGTTCATGAGATCTCTAATATCTCATCTTCTCATATTTCTAAAATAGAATAAGACATTCGAATCTCTGATATTGAAGAAAAACACTGCTGCACTTCCATGCAAACATTCACCGGTGATTTTCCTTTGAATTCTGTGCAAAATTTACCAGTAATTGCTTCCGAAAGTGAAGAGAAATTTGATTTTTCTCCCTCTAATGTTGATGCTGGTGTGCAAATATGTAAAAAATTGGATATTTTGGAAGAAATATCAGATTAGAAGAGTGACACATTCTCTCCCCATGATCTAGATCTTCCAGCAAATTCCTGCAGGATTGCATGCACCAAAATTCAGAATTTTGAAGAAAAAGACAACTGTGCATCCACCGTCTCGGTTGACCATACTTTTGGATTTGATATGAACCTTATTGGATCTGATATGATCTTATTTGGATCTGATCTGATATTTCTTGGTTCAAAATTTCAGGTTCATAAACCTTCAGTACTACTTGTAGCTATTCTCATCAACGATGTGAAGAAACAAGTACCGCATGTCTCCTACAAAACTGTTGCTGGGGATTTGATTTCATTTCATAGTTTTGGATATTTTGTGAACTTATTTAGATATGATTTACATTCTGATCTGATATTATTTTGTTCAGATTTTAAAATCCAAGAGCTTTCAGTCATGCTTTTAGCTGCTCTCACCAATTTCGGTGTGAAAAATCAAGTACCACAGTTCTTCTTCAATTTTGCTGATGGGGATTTGGTGTTAGTTTCCTCTTATGAGGTTGCTGATATTTAATTTTGTGAATCATTAGATATTTCTGAAGCTATATCATATTATGGAGCTCAATCATTCACTCTCCAGAGTCCCAGGGATTCTCTACCTTTGGTCACATGCTCATCTCCTCACAGAACTAGTAAAGAGGAAGACATACTGCATCCGCTTGGACACTTGCTCCTAAAAATTGGGGCTGATTTTACCACTCATGGTTTTTTGTTCAAGGCTACAACATATCAGTTTCTTGAGTGTTCCACAAATGGTTCGAATCCTCAAGAACCTTTTCTCTCTCTTCAGATGATTTCAGTTGCTCTACATGGGTCCAGTTTTCACCATGCAGCTATTTATATTTCTGATTCAGTTGAGTGCATTGTTCTTCTTCCAAAGTGGAATATTCCACCATACATATTCATTTATTTTGGATTCATAGGTTCACATGCACAGTCTCAGGATGTTTTTGCATAGAAGAACCAATTCTTAATTTACTGCTTAGTTTGAGGGGGGGTATTTTTCCCATGAGGTTTTCCCTGTTTCCTTGGTTATATTAAGCAGTTACTTTATTGTACAGGGTGACCTATGGCCTTTATTTCCGGGGCCGTAGTATTTTTATGCATCTATGTTTTCTAACTCTTCCTGAGTATAGCATAAGGGGGGGTGTTGGAGACATTTACCACCATACACACTCTTTTGGTCAAATTGGCCTAGTTAAACCACTATCCTAAGTATAATTGACATTAATTGACATCAGTGGAGCATTAATTGACATCATTGAGTCACACCCATGCCTACCTACAGTCAAGGAGGCTGACTTAGCCTTCTCCTATAGTCAAGGAGGCTAACTGAAGCACTCCGGGGGTGATCTAAGTGATATTAGTGCACCTAATTGCTAACTGGTGGTTATAATCAATTCAACTAGTCAATTAAGGTGCCTCCTCTCATTAACGAGCTCCATTATCGAGCTTCCGAAATACTATGCCCTGTAACATCCTTAGTCGGACTGATCCGTTGGGATGTATCTCTTCGACAACGTAAGGTCCCATCCATTATGTGTGGAGCTTTTTAGGCTGTCCTTTTATCCGACTATTGTATAGTAAAGCAAGGTATCCATCTGACAAGTTTTTGTTTTTGATGTTTTGGTCGTGCCATGCTTTCTGTTGTTGTTTATGGATTTCTTGATGTTGTATTATCATTAGTCGGTGCTCTTTAAGTTTTCATAGTTGCAATAGTCGGTCCTTTCTTCCTTGTTCGACATCGACATGTAGTATTTTTGCGATGATAGGTGTCTGTTGTTGGAAGTGTAGTGGAACTACTGCTTCTTGTCCATAGACTAGTCAAAAAGGAGTTTGGTCAGTCGATCGTTTATATGTTGTTCTGTATGCCCATAATACTGCATGTATTTTCTCATCCCAGTCATCCTTATCAACATTACATATTTTGGTTAGTCCTCTTGTTAATGTTTTATTAAATGCTTTAATTGCTCCATTCGACTGAGGATGGTATGGTGTGCTTCGACGATGGTCAATTTGGAACTGGTCGGTTAGTATTTTGATAGTTCTATTGATGAAGTGTGTTCCCTGGTCGCTAATCAGGGTTAGTGGACATCCAAATCTAGTGATGATATTCTCATAGATAAACTTAGCAGCTATCTCACTAGAACATGTGTCGACTGGTTCGACTTCTGCCCATTTAGTTACATATTCGACTGCAGTTATGATATACCTTGCACCTGTCCTTTTTGCTGGTATAGGAAATGGTCCTATGAAGTCTATGGCCAAGATTTCGAATGTCAAACTTGGGTTTACTGATATCAAAGGAATTTTTGTGCTAGTCAGGGGTCGACCTAGCCATTGACATCTGTCACATCGACTGACAAAATTTTTGCAATCTCTGTGGAGTGTCGACCACCATAACCCTGACTGTTGGATTTTCTTTTCTGTTGTGTCTGCTTGAAAATGTCTTCCTACAGGTCCACAGTGTGCTTCATGCATAATGTTGTCTCATTCGTGTTCTAATACACACCTTCTGAGGATGTCATCTAATCCCATTTTGTATAAAAATATATTTATAAGACTATAGGGTGCAACCTTCATAGCTGAGATCTACTTTTTCTTTGTACTCATTCCTTTTGGTGCATGTCCATCTTCCAAGAACTGAGCTATTTCTTCTAGTTCTATTGAATTGCTTCTATCCGAAATAAATGTGCATCAAGTAAGTCATCATTGACTCCTATCAGTTCTTCTCCTGTGTCGATTCGGAATAAATGGTCGAGCCCAACATTTAACTTGCCTGGTCAGACAACAACTTCGAACTCGAATTCTTGGAAGAGAAGTAGCCATCAACAGATCCTTCCATGATGTAGTGGTTTATTGACGAGGTACTTTAAGGCCTGATGGTCTCTATAGAATATAAATGGGTTATTTAAGAGATAATGTCGATATTTTTGTAGTGCAAAGACCATTCCTAGGGCTTCTCTTTCCGTTGTCGAGTAGTTTCTTTTAGCCTTGTTTAATTTTTTGCTACTGTAAACTATAGGATAATCCATTCCATCATCTCCTGGTTGAGTTAATATTGTGCCTATTTCTAGGCCTGATGCATCAATATGAACATGGAATTTGATCGACCAGTTTGGAAACTTTAGGATTGGTGCTTTGACTAGTTTTCTTTTTAATTTTTCAAATGATATGTGGCACTCCTTTGTCCATTTAAACTCTTGATCTTCTTGTAATAGTTCTTCAAGAGGATAGGTCATATCTGAATAATATCTGATGAATTTTCTGTAATCGCCTATGTGGCCAAGTAACACCCTGACTTGTTTTGGGTTTATTGGTGGTTTTAGGTCGAGGATAATTTTGATCTTTGCAAAGTCAACCTTAATACCTTCCATACAGACAATGTGCCCTAATAATATCCCTATGGGGGTCACAAATATGCATTTCTTGATGTTTAGAGAGAGTTGAATTTGTCGACATCTTTCCAACATAAGTCTGAGCCATTTGCAATGATCCTTTAACATGGAGTATATTGTCCAATCATCAAAGTATACTGCCATGGTCTTATAGATATATTCTTTAAATGTTTTGACAACAATTCGAGAGAATACTGCAGGTGCATTCTTTAATCCAAAAGGCATAACTTTGTAAGCAAATGAACCAAATTCACACACAAAGGTTGTCTTCTTCTAGTCTTCTTTAGCTATTGGCACTTGGTTATAACCTGAGAATCCATTTGTAAAAGAGTAGCATTCATGTCCTACGACCTCATTCAAGATTTCATCTGCATAAGGGGTTGGAAATGGGTCTATCAGTGTTACTTTGTTTAGTTCCCTGAAGTCGACACAAATTCTTAGTCTGGTCGGATCATGTTTCTTAGGTTGTACAACCATTGGACTTACCCATTCTGATTGGTCGATAGGATAGATGATACCTACTACCAGCATGCTATCCATTTCATTTTTGACTATCTCCTTGTATTTGTGAGCTACTTTATAAGGCCTTTTCTTCACAGGTCGAACATCAAGTTTAGTATCAATTTTCATTTTTCCCATTGCGTGGACTAAGCCTTTGAGGTCTTTATAATCTCGAGCAAATACATCTTGGAATTCCTTTAATAAGCTCACTATCTCTATGGTCTGTTCTTCGCTCCGGTAGTCACCAATCTTTGCCATTTTTGGTCGATCATCATTTGAGATGTCAAATTATCTAGTTTTGACTTTGGCATCTAGCCATTTTGGTGCTTTGGCTTCATTGATTGCTTGAATTCCTTCCTTAAACTATGAGAATGTGGCAAGGAATTCGACTGCAGTCATTCTGTCAGTATCTTGTTTGTCGGTTATTTCTACTTTCAGGATTGTACAAATAGGTTTGGTCGTTTCGACATGGTTGGATTTCCATCTAAATCTTTTTCCTTCTATGTTTTCGTTTTCTAACTGTAGTCTTGTCAACTGTGGTTTTTCCCTTGTTTGTATATTGTTACATTTCATTGTCTGTCGGTTATCTTTTAAGGGTTTGTTTTCGGTTGGCTGTATAAATTCTTTAATCTGTTTTGCTATTTCGACCAAGTTTTCATTTTGTGGTATAAAGTTGAAATATTTAATGAAATTTTGCCTGAGTTCATTGCATAAAAAGTTTTCACCTCTAGCTTCTTCCATCTTATACCATTTGTTTGGTAAGTCGACAAGGGTTGATGGGAACAAGTGTGGCCATGCTCATTCATCCTTGTATCCAAGTCTTCTCCATTCTTTTTCACAGGTTTTAATATGATCTTCTAGGTTCTTTCCTTGAGTGAAAACAGGTATCTGAGCTTGTTGGGTTAATTTATTTCCTCCAAACCTTTCGACAAAGTAAGTCGAAGCAGTTGTCCAGGTTTGCAGTATTGTTTGATGGGTATCTCACCATCTAGCAGCTTGTCCTATAAAAGTTTCTACTAGGCTTTGAAGTCAGCCATGTTCACCAATATTTTTGGAAACTTGTTCGACATGCATGACTGGTGACTCCCTTTCCTTATATCTTGGTAGTTGTGTAGTATTTACATTGGTAGGTTGTAAGGTAGGGTATTCCCTAATTTTCCTCTCAAATATTTTTGGGACAATGGACACTATGAAGCACTGTTGGGTGGGATTTTTCTGCACTTTTTGTATAGTCTAGCACCCTCTTGCTTGTGTTTCATTGTTCTTGATCTCCCAATCATATAATTCGGTGCCTGAATTATAACCAACTGAGTCTTGGTTTCCTAAGTGAAGTTCTCCATGGATATTTGGTTCTGTGTAACCTGCATTGTTTTCGATCCAGTAGAGTTGTCGGATATCGACTTCTTCATCAATAGGTTCAGTCCAAGGTTCCCCTTGAGATGGATGAATGGGAGCAATGACCTTTTGTCCAGGGATATTGATGCTTTCATCTTTCTACCCCAAGGTCGACCGACTAATGCTGGGAAGGAACTGGATCCTTCCTTTGGGTCAATGTTTTCGAAGTCGACCTTGGTCAAGATTCCTTTTATAGTCGTGTGGATTTTTTTTAGACTCCAATAGGCTCAATTAGGCCCGGGTCGGCTAGTTTCAGGCATATGCCTGACTCATAGAGTCGAGGTCTTCCCATTTTTTCCCATGTGTCATGAGTCATGATGTTTACTTGTGAGCCGAATTCGAGCACTACTTGTCGGACCTGGTATCCTTTGATTTCTAGGTCGACAAGTGGGTCGGAATCACCTTTGTCTTTTTTATTTAAGCAGCAGATGTTCTTTGTTTGCTTTTTAGAGTTGGTACAGTTTATTTCATATAGAAAATCTATGAACTGAGATATTGAGTTATCTTTTTGTATGAGATGGATTAATTCATTTATTGTGTTATGTCGAGTGTCGTGAACTTGTTCTTGTCCTGCAATTTCTTTGAATACATTGGTTGCTTCTTTGTATGTTTGTTTTTCTTTCAGTGGATCAGGATAGACATGTTTCTCGTTTATTTTACTAATTCTTGGGTTATCAGCTCCTGTTTTTGTTCCTTGTCGAGTTACAATATGCAAATTTTTTGTGTTTATTACATCATTTTTTTGCACACAAGACAAGACATTAACATTTTTCTTTGTATTGATTTTTTCCAACATGGTAGGGCAATCCTCTAGTGAGTGATCCCCTACTCTACAGTGAATACAAAATTTGAGGTCAGACCTATCTTTATATGGATAGTTTGCATACCGATGTCCCTCTTTATAACATGTAAAGCACTGGATGGGTCGACACGGTCGGTTGTCACGATTCCTAGGGAATCGACCTCTTCCTCTGTAGCCTGCATGTCGATTGTTGTACTGGCGCTCATATCATCGACCATCATATCTCTGACCATTCTGATCATATGCTAAATTGTTTTTCTTGTTAGTTTGTACAATGGCGTTGGTTTGGTAGACTACATGATAATTTTGTCGGTTCTTCAGGTTCAAATGGCAGTTAGTCGTATTGTGATTTTTGGTTTCATAGATTGCACACCAGGATGCCTTGTTGTTCTTCATGTTGAACGGGTAGTCTTTTTTCAAGTGATCCCCATGCTCCTGGCAGATGTCGCAAAAATATTTCGTCTGCATGAGTCAAATGTCCTGTCGGCTATATTCCTGTTGACAGTTGTCTTTGGAGTGGCCAACCGTTGAGCATTTGGTGCACCAGATCTCCTAATTCATGAGGTTTAACTCCTTTAAAGACTTCTGTACACTCTCGAGCTATTATTCCAATCTGTGGTCTGTGGGGTAAGCGGGTATGTCCTCGTCCATCTCCACTTGAAGAGATTTTGTTAGCGCATCTTCGTAAGATTTGAATGTTTCCAGACTGATGTGTCCACGCACTTTCTAAGATAACCCTGCAAGAAACCACTGGATTAGTAATTTTTCATCTATAACATAGTCCAGCTGGCTCAGAAGGTCTTTCTAGCGCTTATCATAGTCACGGATAGTTTCCCTTGGCTTTTGTGATGTAGTTTTTAGTTTTTTCGCTGCCAGGGGTTTGGCATCTGGAGTTTTGAAAAATGATAGAAATTGCACCTTGATCTCGGCTTTGGTTGCTCTAGGTTGTCTTTCCGAAAAGATCATATACCACGTAAATTCCCTTTTCCTCAAGGCACCGATGAACTATGCCATTTGTCTATCTTCATCTGTAACTTGGTTGGCCTCCCAAGTCGACTCGCAGACAAACTAGTGTCGTCTGGGATCCTCATCCCCCTCATATAGAGGAATGTGAGCTGATCTGTGACCCATGTTTGAATCACTATCACTACTCTTAGGAGGTGGTGGCGGTGGAGGTGGGGGTGGAGGTGAGGGTGGTGGGGTTATTGGTTTATTTGTATCTGCGGGACTATGGTCGACAAAACTTCCATTCCCATCGGTTGTCGATTCTTCGTCGACTGGCAGTCGGTTGATGTCGACTTCTGCTGTTGACGGTCCACTACAACTATTTGTCTATAGTTCTGAATGTTCTGTGTCTTCTAAAGCTGTATTTGGTGGGGGGGGTGCTTCTTCATGTGTCAGTAAGAGTAAGTGGATACTTCGGTTGGAGGGTGCCGCTTGAAAGGTCACCCAATTCCCTTCCTCTGGTTGACGTATAATGAGGTGTCGTCCAGTGTATGTTTCAACATCTAGTCGACTCCATATACTAAAGTCACCAGCTCGTAGTCGGAGGTCCTCTTCGACAATAGTCTGTATCCGAGTACGTGAATCCAATAGAGAGAGGGTTGTTCCTTCATGGGGAACTTTTAATTGGAGAGCTTCTGGCTACTCTATCCATAATTCTTCCTTCATAGGGGACACCTCTTGTTCCACACCTTCTTCATGTCGGTCATGACCTGAATCTAGCGGATTATCTTCTTGGTCGGTCGCCCTAGGACTCCTTCCTCTATGCAGCTCTAAGGCTCTTTCTCTACTTTCTTCCCTCCTCTATTGTCTATCTTCCCTCTCTATTTTCTGAATGTCCAACATACCTTCGTGTGATACTATTTTCTTGAGTTCCCTTTTGGTCGACTTCTCATTACTGGTGAATGGTATCTGTTTCTAGTCGACTAGAATCCACTCTACTCTATCTCGACATATGACCAGCTACCCCCCCATAGCCTACCTAGCGCTTTTAGAAATCCTAGATAGTTCGGTCTATTTGCTTAGGAAGTATTCCCACTCCCTTTCTGCAATAAATTTTTCCCACTTCCTTTGCTTCTCCGCCTAGTTAGAGTTTGATGGCAGTTCATGAAGTGATGGATGAGGTTCGACAATATGTCCTACTCCCTTCTCGATCAGGAATTTGAACAGCAAGTTCGGTAAGGAACACATAAATTTCTCATTGAGATTTGTGTAAAATTTCTTCTTGACTATTTCCACCGAAGTTCTGTCTTCGACTGCTTGCTCCTCACAGAAGTCGTCGACGATTTTCTTAAACCACTCCGACAAGTTTGTTCTACCTCCTCGGATCAGTTTTTCCAGTAACTATTGTTCTTTAGTTCCTTCTAGCTTTCTCGTCAAGGAGTTTCTTCAGAAGTTGGGGCACTGATTCGACAAACTTTTCATGCGTTTCTGTGAAAAATCTTTCTTTTGCTTGTGCGATTGTTAATCCGTTCCTTCGTGTGTAATTATGCAAATAGTTTGCAACTTTACGTTCCCACCAGTCCTTAATCTCCATGGGGGCTTCACTTGTTGACCAATATCCTATCACGTTAGTTCATATTGTGGGTTTTAAAATTATAAAAAATAAAACCAATATATTGCAGGTATTGGGGGATGAGGGGTTTAAGGTGGGGGTGGGTAGGGTTTTTTATAAGTATTGAGGCATAAAAAGGGGTGGGGAGGAGGTTTTAAGTACTGGGAGGGGGTTTCAAAAAAAAGAATTTGGGTCAATATCTCTCAAAATTAATGGTGTTCTTTAATATCCCATGATCACACGTGCTATCTAATAGGTTCACTGAGTGAAGTCCCCGTGCTTCTAGGAAGGACTGATGACTGTAGAACCACCATTCAACACCCGCTTCTCATTGGACCATCTGCTCCATCTAGATCGGTGCGCCACTAAGCGATAGGTAATTTTTAACATTTGTACTCATTGAACATCTGATAGATTATAAGCTTTTTTTCTTGGGTTTAAATTTTAGAATTCAGAGTTTAAGGACATATATAATGTAATGTGTCTATGATTACAGAGAATGATAGGGTTGTCACTGAGAGTAATATTGGAAGTACTTCAGCTCCATCCCATCTAGATTCAATGTTTCGAATACTTCAAAGTGGACGGCTAGAAAATTGTTTGAGTAGTTGGGCTGATGAAAGTCGGCATATTAGAGGAATGAGTGGCACTACCATAGCATTGGGGATTGGGGAGCAGTTTGTTTCTCGATTATAGAGAGCTCAGCCAGTTGATGATACTCCATCAGATCAGGCCCATGATACCACCAGATCACAGGAAAAATGTGAAGCTACTTCTACACAAGCTGCAGAAGATAGTACTGGAATGAAAAAAACTCTACAATCACAAGAAAGTGATATACAGAGAACTGAGGAACATGGGAGATCCCATATTCAAGATAATAGTGCCAATAATACCAACATTATTTCAACTCAACCTTTGCAACATGCTTCTTTGGAGCAAGGAACTCAGACTATAGGTGCTGTTCACCATGACCTTGAGATTCAAGATGAGCGCAATGAGCGAGTCATGCGTGATGTTGAAACTGTGAGCCAAGATAGTAGTGGTAGCAGTGCTACATTAGGTGAAAGCCTTCATAGCTTGGAATTAGAAATTGGAAGTGCCGATGGAACTGGAAACCTCAGATAGATTGATGTATCAGGAAATATGGAAGGTGTGCAAGATGAAAATAGTAATATAGAACAAGCCCAACTAGAAATTGCCAGGGAGAGCAGTCAAAATGTGTCTGCACATACTCCCAGTGAGCAGCAACAAAATACTGTGGTGGCAGGATCTAATTCTATTGATCCTACATTCCTAGAGGCTCTTCCTGAAGAGTTAAGAACATAGGTGCTTGCTTCCTAGTAGAATTAGGCAACACAACCTACAGATAATCAGCCACCAGCTACTGAGGAGATTGATCTAGAATTCCTTGATGCCCTTCCTCCAGATATACAAGAAGAGGTCCTTACACAACAATGAGCACAGAGATTGCTTCAGGCTCATCTCTTTGATGGACAACCCGTGGATATGGATAGTGATTCAATAATTGCAACGTTTCCTCATGAACTTCGTACTGAGGTATAATCTTCTTGTTAGTAGTTAACACTAATACTTTACCCTTTTGCTAGTTTATTTTGTATTAATATTTGACTAAACCTGTTTATTGCATTGAGAGTAGGGAGGTGCTTACAACCCATCATGGGGAGATGTTGAAAGTGTTTTGTTGTGTAACGTTATGTAACATGACATTCCCATAAAATAATAAACAAAATTGCAAATGATTTAGGCTTAAACAAATATCTTGAACTTGGTTTTCAAATGGTTAGAAATGTAGTTAGTTAATTGGTTAGAAATGTAGTTAGTTATTTGGTTTTTCTGAACTTGTACTTGAACTTGTTTTGGACATCATGTAGAACCTTGATGTGACCATCCATTGTTGAGAGGAAAAAGGTAAAAGCATATCTCTATTTGTCAATTGAATTTAACAATATTTGTGTAGATATACTCTGATTTTTATCAAGCCTTTGGCGTTTTTTCTCTTGATTTTGAAAAATAGTCAAGTAGTGTCAAGTAGTGAGTGTTTAGCCATGTTTTAGACATCGTGTAGAACCTTGATGTGACAGTCCATTGTTGAGAGGAAAAGGGTCGAAGGAAGAGTGACAAACTAGTGTTAATTTAGGAAATGAATGTGATCTCTATGATGTTGATCATTGTGGGTGAAGTAATGTGCATCCACAATATACATCGAAAGAAGCAAGGTGCATTGTAGAATGTATGTTGGGTATCATGTCAATATACTAGGTAGAAATATAAAGGGGTATAAAAAATGTAAATGAAAAAATGGATACATGCAATATATAGTGAAAATAGGGGTTTTTTAAAATCGGGAAGGCATATTGGGAGGGGGTTAGAAAAAATGATTTTGGGAGGTATTTTCCAATATTTTTGAAAATAGGGGTATTGTTTCATATGCCACGAACAAACGTGCTATGACATGGTTTCACTAAGTGAAAACCCCGTGTTAATCTCTTGCTCCGGTATGATCTGTTTGCATATATTTCATACATGTACTACCGGCAACGGAACCAATGTTGTAATCTCACAGATCACATAAGGTTACCAATAATACACACTAAAACATATATATATAACAGAGACAAGAGATAAGAACAAGTAGGTGAATTAACAGATTATATTATATGAATGAGTCCATACAACACAGAGAACTGAACTGAGTTCTCATCTGGATCAACAGCATAATATATATGATTACAGAATGGTTACAAAATAACTACCTATCGGTTCAGTGAACTGACATGACCTTAGGTGGCCGACCTAATCTCTAGTTTAGTCGGCCGACCGACTTTGTTGGCTGATCGACTAAGTCGGCTATCCTTCAAGTCAACTCTTCAACTTGCTCCTTCTACATGCCTTCAAGAATATTGCCCCATACAGGAGGAATATGCCTACTCGATTCCACTGGAGAAGAGAAGGACCTCTCTCTTGAAGAACATGAAGCTCTCGCTGCAGAACTTTTGGGCCAAAAGAGGGATGTTTCATTGAAGAAAGATTCTGTGGGCCCTCTCTTACAATCATCCAAGTATCAGCCTGACAGACTACCATAAGAAAGGAGTTTCGGACAGCTTTCCAACGAGCGAAGTATGGAATATGTTGGGAGTTGACATGTTTTCTATGACCCCATAGCAAAGTACATGGAAAGGCTAGGTAATGGTAATGATTGGTCACGTCTCTATGGTAAAGATCAGTTCATATTCTATGGCTTTCTTCTATTATCTATTTCATTTATATCCATCAAGCACAAAAAAATAACAACACTATTAGGCAAGTTGCTTTATTGGATTCATTAGAAGTCTGATTTCACTTAATCGGACTTATGAACTAAATTAGGTAGAGTAGGTAGGAACCAATAATCTCAACAATCGTCAAGCATTTCCTTCATTACTACTTTAGTTTTCTTTTTCAGTTATAAGCACATGTTTGTAGTCAAGCGCATGGTTTGCAAGAGTGGCAGGAATCTGCCGCAATAGTAGGTTAGAGCATAATGGATATTTCAAAGAAAGATTGAAGACATCCCAATGGATTTGGCACTTGGTCTATGGGGGTTATTTTCTACCTCAATAGGAGGATAGCATCCCTCATGGAGTCAGTTGTTAACACTTCATTTTTAACAGTCTATTCTGAGCCTGACAAAATTTTGAAGAGGACGTTGGATGCGCTGAAGGCATTTAACGGGATTCATAATCAAAGGCTGAGATTGATATGATGGCAGGACAACGATGTCAAAATATTTCGCATGATGAACATGCCTGACCAAAGCCACTTTTCCAAATTGTGAAATGGTTTAAACTATGGAGACATATAACAATCGAGAATGGGATCCAAGAAGATCTACGGTCTCAGTCAATTTTGCAAAATGGACTTGTGCGAGTAAAGCTGCGATTTCAAATCATGAAAGGTGGTCCCAAACGTGAATATCAATGGTCATGATAAAGAAGGGAAGAGATCTACGGCCATGGTTTATTTTGCAATGCAAACCAACAAGGTTGAAGACCAGGATTTCACACTGCGAAAAGTAGTGGGGCCCACTCGGATCGACAGCTATATGAAGAGGTCTATTACAATCGATGATTGAGAATAAGCCTTGGTCTAAAACTGTTTGTTGAATCTAGAGAAGAAAGTTGGCAGTAGAAATGATGGAACGTGGATGATGGGCATAAAATATTCATCAAATCTAAGGGCTGAGATGATTTCCAAGGTATAGGCTTCACATCCAGTGCGGAGATGATAGCGGAGGAGACGTTCACACGTGTAATCTGCCTCCTTGTAGATTGGTCGATTCCCCGATGCCATTTGCAGCATGCTCACAGGTAAAATCATCCTTGTAGCAATATATTTTCATGTGAGTTGGCTTGCGAAAGTAAGGAAAGTAACCAGAAAATATGCTACTCACATGGGGCAAAAGCCAGCACGAAGGGGGAAACCATTCTATTTCCTACATCACAAGAGCTAGGAAATGTGGGAGCATCCACTTCATGAAATTTGCAACATGGATCAACTGTACAAGGTGGCATCCAAGAAATACTTCCCATAGTAGATAGTAAGGCACCACGGCCCATGAAACAACGTGGCTAAGATCCCCATCAGGTAAAGGATCACTTTGCTCGCACCCTCACACATGCTGATACCAAAAAAACCTTGACGACACAATGTGCAGGAATGTTGACCGGTCATTCTCGAAAATTTATATATCTTCCTTTGAAACACTAGGGATGAGCTAACATGTCTTCAAAACCTGAGTTTCTACCTCTTAATTGGAGAGCTTATAGCTGCTCTATCCACAATTCTTCCTCCGTAGGGGACACCTCTTGCTCCACGCCTTCTTCATGTCGGTCATGACTTGACTCTAGCGGATTCTCTTCTTGGTCGGTCGACCTAGGACTCCTTCCTCTATGCAGATCTAAGGCTCTTTTTCTACTTGCTTCCCTCCTCTGTTGTCTATCTTCCCTCTCTATTTTCTGAATGTCCGACATACCTTCGTGTGATACTATTCTCTTGAGTTCCCTTTTGGTCGACTTCTCATTACTGGTGAATGGTATTTGTTTCTAGTAGACTAGAATCCACTCTACTCTATCTCGACATATGACCAGCTACCCCCCCATAGCCTACCTGGCGCTTTTAGAAAGCCCAGATAGTTCGGTCTATTTTCTTAGGAAGTATTCCCACTCCCTTTCTGCAATAATTTTTTCCCACTTCCTTTGCTTCTCCGCCTAGTTAGAGTTTGATGGCAGTTCATGAAGTGATGGACGAGGTTCGACAATATGTCCTACTCCCTTCTCGATCAGGAATTTGAATAGCAAGTTCGGTAAGGAACACAGAAATTGCTCGGTGAGATTTGTGTAAAATTTCTCCTTAACTATTTCCACCGAAGTTCTGTCTTCGACTGCTTGCTCCTCACAGAAGTCATCGGCGATTTTCTCAAACCACTTCAACAAGTTTGTTCTACCTCCTCAGATCAGTTTTTCCAGCAACTGTTGTTCTTTAGTTCCTTCTAGCTTTCTCATCAAGGAGTTTCTTCAGAATTTGGGGCACTTATTCGACAAAATTTTCATGCATTTCTGTGAAAAATATTTCTTTTGCTTGTGCGATTGTTAATCTGTTCCTTCGTGTGTAATTATGCAAATAGTTTGCAACTTTACGTTCCCACCAATCCTTAATCTCCTGCTTCGATATCATCTATTTGCATATATTTTAGACATGTACTACCGGCAACAGAACCAATGTTGTAATCTCACAGATCACATAAGGTTACCAATAATACACACTAAAACATATATATATATATATATATATATATATATATATATATATATAACAGAGACAAGAGATAAGAACAAGTAGGTGAATTAACAGATTATATTATATGAATGAGTACATACAACACAGAGAACTGAACTGCGTTCTCATCTGGCTCAATAGCCTAATATATATGATTACAGAACGGTTACAAAATAACTACCTATCGGTTCGGTGAACCGACATGACCTTAGGTGGCCGACCTAATCTCTAGTTTAGTCGACCGACCGACTTAGTCGGCTGATTGACTAAGTTGGCTATCCTTCAAGTCGACTCATTGACTTGCTCCTTCTACATGCCTTCAAGAATATCGCCCCATACAGGAGGAATACACCTACTCGATTCCACTTGAGAAAAGAAGGACCTCCCTCTTGAAGAACATGAAGCTCTCGTTGCAGAAATTTTGGGCCAAAAGAGGGATGTTTCATTGAAGAAAGATTCTGTGGGCCCTCTCTTACAATCATCCAAGTATTAGCCTGACAGACTACTATAAGAAAGGAGTTCCAGAAAGCTTTCCAACGAGCGAAGTATGGAATATGTTGGGAGTTGCCATGTTTTCTATGACACCATAGCAGAGTACATGGAAAGGCTAGGTAACGGTAATGATTGGTCACGTCTCTACAGTAAAGATCAGTTCATATTCTATGGATTTCTTCCATTATCTATTTCATTTCTATCCATCAAGAACAAAAAAATAACAACACTATTAGGAAAGTTGCTTGATTGGATTCATTGGAAGTCTGATTTCACTTAATCGGACTTATGAACTAAATTAGGTAGAGTAGGTAGGAACCAATAAGCTTGACAATCATTAAGAATCTCCTTCATTACTATTTTAGTTTTCTTTTTTAGTTATAAGCACATGTTTGCAGTCAAGAGCATGGTTTGCAAGAGTGGTAGGAATCTACTGCAGTAGTAGGTTAGAGCAGAATGGAGATTTCAAAGAAAGATTGAAGACAGCCCAATGGATTTGGCACTTGGTCTATGGGGGTTCTTTGCTACCTCAATGGGAGGATGGAATCCCTCATGGAGCCGGTTGTTAACACTTCATTTTTAACAGTCTATTTTGATCCTGACAAAATTTCGAAGAGGACGTTGGATGCACCAAAGGCATTTAACGGGATTCATAATCAAAGGCTGAGATTGATCTGATGGCAGGCCAACGATGTCAAAATATTTCGCACGATGAACATGCCTGACCAAAGCCACTTTTCCGAATTGTGAAATGGTTTAAATGATGGAGACATCTAACGATCGAGAATGGGATCCAAGAAGATCTACGGTCTCATTCAATTTTGCAAAATGGACTTGTGTGAGTAAATCTACAATTTCAAATCATGAAAGGTGGTCCCGGACGTGAATATCAATGGTCATGATAAAGAAGGGAAGAGATCTACGGCCATGGTTTATTTCACAATGCAAACCAACAAGGTTGAAGATCAGGATTTCACACTACGAAAAGTAGTGGGGACCACTTAGATCGATAGCTATATGAAGAGGTCGATTGCGATCGATGATTGAGAATAAGCCTTGGTCTAAAACTATTCGTTGAATCCAGAGAAGAAAGTTGGCAACAGAAATGATGGAACATGGACCATGGGCATAAAATATTCATCAAATCTAAGGGCTGAGATGATTTCCACGGTATAGGATTCACATCCAGTGCGGAGATGATAGCGGAGGAGACGTTCACACGTGTAATTTGCCTCCTTGCAGATTGGCCGATTCCCCGATGCCATTTGCAGCATGCTCACAGGTAAAATAATCCTTGTGGCAGTATATTTTCATGTGATTTGGCCTGCAAAAGTAAGGAAAGTAACCGGAAAATCCGCTACTCACATGGGGCAAAAGCTAGCACGAAGGGGGAAACCATTTCGTTTCCTACATCACAAGAGCTAGGAAACGTGGGAGCATCCACTTCATGAAATTTGCAACATGGATCAAATGTACAAGGTAGCATCCAAGAAATACTTCCCATAGCAGATAGTAAGTCACCACAGCCCATGAAACGACGTGGCTAAGATCCCCATCAGGTAAAGGATCACTCTGCTTGCACCCTCACAGATGCTGATACCAAAAAAACCTTGACGACAAAATGTGCGGGAATGTTGATCGGTCATTCTCAAAAACTTATATATCTTCCTTCGAAACACTGGGGATGAGCTAACATGTCTTCAAAACCCAAGTTTCTACCTCTTCATGAATCTGCAAAGGCCCGAAGAGTTTGTCAATGAAGATCTGGTTTGAGAAGCTTATCTGTCTGGGTGTGTTGATGGTTGGTGAGAAAGCTTGCACACTCGCTCGTCACCTTGGTATTGCATGTCAAGAATGACACCAGCCATCGGGGCCCAAACATGATACCTACACCTCCAACGACAAGGGGCTTGGACACTTACTCCCCGTAAGTATTGTTTCAAGAACCCCTGATACCATCGCTACCACCAAAGCCTCTATTGTAGAATACAGTCCTTGATTGCTCCTTGTATAAGCATTTGTTCGGATGGGAGCATCAGGGGTCTAAAGCCCACACAACCCTGTTTGTGAAGTCAAATTTCCAACGGTGATCGGGCCAGTGTAGATATGCTACACCTTATTTCCCATGGGAGAGCCCACCCTTCTAGAGATGAAAAGCACAAGAATGACAATTAGCAGGTTTTCCTTAGCTGAAAGCAATGCGGCCCTTCTTCCAGACTCCATGGCTAACAGTGTTACCCAGAGAAGAATGAGGTGGCAGATGAGGTTGAGCAGGGGAAAAATTCAAACTACCCTACCAGTGTTTGCCCATGTGGAAAGCTACATTTGAAACACAGTGGGAACACACACTTCGGACAGAGGAGGCTTCATACTCATAACAGCCAAGCACATCAAGCTGTCACTCAGGCCAAATGCGTTGTAGCTCCATAATGTTTCTAAAATGTGGTGATAGTCCCACTCTTTATACTGTTAATGCATGATTGTGACTGGAAACAGTCTTTAGGTTTGTTTTAGAGAATAGTCTCAGCATTGGAATAGTATAAATACACTCCCAAAAGAGGGAGAAAAGGTGTTGGAAGGTTGGGGGAAAACCTTCTAGGGCTGAGGCTCTCCGTTGTATATAAGATCTGATACCTGTGTTATGAATAAGATTGCAGAGGAAGAGTTGTTTCTTAAGACAGAGATTCATGTGTCATTGCTTCTTTCAATATGTATTTTCTTTACGTGAAATGTATATCCTTTTTCCATTCCAATTTTTTGATTGCTTTCATGTCTGTAACTTAGTGTATAACAGTTTGGAATTCATACTTGCTATGCTTCACCTGTTGTTTCAGACATTTATCAAGTTTTCTTCTAAAGTTATGTGGAATTCATCTTGCTAGTGCTCCATGTGATGGGCTGTTCTCTCTTATATTCTAAACGCCCGCTAAATATCTACTGATTGTGAGATCGACGGGTACCTTGCCTTTGTTTGCAACCTCATTCCATTCTTTTCCTCATGCGAATGTTGCCTACTCAGGTTTTTGACTCCATTGCCAATGGTCCCTTGCCCTGATAATACCACCTGCATCTCACGTCACTCTAGTTTGTCCCACTTCAGGAGTTCGGCCTCCTTACCATCCTTGAGCGAATATCTTATGCTGAGTCAAATCTGAATATAAGAAAGAGATCCCTCTTTGACTGTGCAAGGCCGAAGGCACAGACTAAAGTGGTTCTGCTATTACGCTGGGAGCGGGCCCTCCCCTCAACCTTGGGGCTCAAATCATGGTGCTAACACCTTCATTTATTAAGTGACCTAAAAATAGTAAGTGTGAAATGAATTTGTGAGAAGAGACTCGATGTCTTGAGTGAAAGTGAAAAGAACCGTGTGATACAAACACTAGATATCATGTGCTAACAATGAGACGATTCGTGGAAAAAAGTGGTAAACTACAAGAATGCCAGAGAAGTCATTTTGTGGGGAACAAGGACTATGTATGGATGAAACTATTGCATGTTATGAGAAAATAGAGGATGCAAAAATAAATTGAAGATAGGATTATTTTATGCAAGTGAGTAAACTATGTAAGCAAGAGGAATAGAGAAACAACTCTGTGCTGGAGCATTATATTAAATTATTTTCAGCATGGTTGGGTTGAGCAAGTCAGAGGATTGGTGTCCTAGGATTCTTAATAGGTTGGTTCCTAGAAGGTTGATGCTTGAAAATTTAGAGTAGGAAATTACAATGAGGATTGGTGTCCTCACCTTATTAACAGGTTGGTCCCTATCAAATGGATCAATGTAAGTGGATTCTTACAAAAAGGATATGTGTCGTCACTAGCTCAACATGTTGGTTCTTATCAAGTTGATGCTTGAAAACTTGTAATTGGGTGTTTAATGTAGGTATTGGTGTCCCTAATAGATTGAATCATGTAAAGAATGTAATTTTTTGTTAATATAGGGAAAACAATTTGTGGTTTTCTCCCTTATTGGGTTTTCATGAAAAACATCTGTGTATTATGTTGTCATGTTGATCTCTGTTGATATGATTAATTATGTGAGGCTTATTTGAAGTTGTAAAAGTAAAAATTGATAACATGCGTCCAATATTGATTCACCATGCCTCTCATTATTGGTGTATGTTCCAATAATTGGTATCAAAGCAGGTTCTTTCAGATAGTTTGACCACTAGAAGGAAGATCTGTGTGATCACAGCTCAATGGAAATGAAGTTTTCTCTAGGATTGGTGCATCATTATTTGATGGGACAAATTATGTAGCATGGAGCACCAAAATGAAGGAATATCTTATGGAAATGGGATCTGATATTTGGGACTCAGTTCTTTCTGGTTACTACACTCCAAAAAGAGCACCAAAATATATCGCTAAAGAAAAGTTAAGAGAGAACAACACAATGGATATATATTCCATCCTAAGTGGACTATATGTTTATGTGAAATTCAAAGTAGGACAATGTACACCAGTGAAAGAGCTTTGGGAGAAGCTACAAAATATCTACATAATTGAGGAAGTTATTGAAACAAATAAGGAATTGTATGTAAAATAAAGGGGAACAAGTAAATTCAAAGGTAAATTACCCTTTTGTCTTAGTTGTGATAAAATAGTACATTTTTTTCCTAGTGCTCGTATGCATAAAATGATGATAGTGATTATGATAACAATGATAAAGGTCTCTTCTTGGACAAAGATCCTTTGTTTGGTGGATCAAATTGTGAACTCTAGAGCATAGAAATGAAGACATTTTTTATGACCCTTTGGTCAGGTCATGTATCTCATATTTAGTCATGGTAGGTTATATAGTTCCAACCACTCCTCTATTAGATGCAACTGGAAGGAATTTATCTGAAATCAATTCAAAAGTAGTGAATGGCATTACGTGTGGCTTATTAGATTTTCAGATTCAAAAGGTAATTATGTGATGCTGATGATGATGGTTAACGTCCCCTAAGACCAAACTTTGGTATATCGGACCTAAAGAAGAGAATTAATTAGTTTTCTTTAAAGTTATATTTCTATGCTCAAAGAGCTTGGAAAGAAGCGTCCCGAGCTTACTATAATTTTGACAGGCTAAAAGGCTAGGAATGTTGGTATTGCAACAAAAATTATGAAAATGGGATCTAATGTGGGTGTACGCAGGGCACTCTAATAGGAAGTGATTTTCATCTTAAATGTTCTTACTCTCACAAAGGTGGCAGATCCTTTCTACCCATGGTGTTTTAGGGACAGTCCAACGACCAGTTTCACTATGGAGCTCATGCGAGTTCGTTCTTATCTTAGCTATGTTAATTTTTTTCTTAGTACTGATTAAAACAGAGAGATACTTTTGATCTTCTAGAGTAGGGTTGATGACCTCCTTATAATATCTTAATTTTCTTTTAGCCTCGAGATCTTTCTCACACCACAATTTTTCTTTAAACTTAGAAGAAATAATATTTTTAATGTTATTAATATTCTGCAAAGCAACATTTTCATCGATCTCCCAGTGATTTAACCAAGACCTGGTATCTTTATACCACCCATGCTTGAGCCTTAAGTGGTTTTGGTTGGAGTTTAAAGCTATCTTAGGGAGTCTATGGTCTCCCATGTTATTGATTTTGTTCTTGTATAACAGGAGTCTAGTCATAGCTAGGCTCTCGATGGGGGAAAGACCCACTTCTATAAGGAGAATAGGTACATTAAGTAAAGATATTTCAAACAAGCTATATATTATATATGGAGGAAACGACATAGAGTCTATTGATTAAGAAGAAGAAGAAACTAATGGAGAAGTGAATCTTGTAGCATGCCTCATATGTTCCCTAGATGAGATCAAAGAGATCAAGAAGAAGAAATCATTCCTATAAGAGAATCTAGATGAATCTAAAGAAAATCATAAAAGCATCAAACGAGTGCCCAAACTTGAAATTTGTGTAAAGTGATAAAGAAATATGTCAAAAATATGATAAGAAAAATTAGTTTTTATTTTTCCTCTCCAAATTTCAGAACTCTAATTTTATTATTTTAATTATTATTTTGTTATTTCCCTTAGGAGGCCCATTTTGGACCTCAACGGTTTCCTAATGTAATCAATTTAGCATTATTTTACATTGGTTCCATGTGGCCTCCATGCACTTAACTCTCCTAATTTTACTTTAGTAACTTAAAAATGCTTTACTTCTTAATGTTGTTTAATCACCCCCATTTACTTTAATTTAATATATATCTATTTATTAATCTACTCATAAAATCTAATTATGCTTATAATAATCTCACTATTCCTAATTAATATTTGGGGTGTTAAATATCGCACCCCTTCAGGAAACTTCAACCCAAATTTATACTCCCCTCAGTAGCAAACAAGGTTTAATTTAAACCAAGAATACAAAACTTAAATTACTATATCACAACACTATACAAGAATTGCTTAATTGTTTTAGTAGATATTTGATACTATTATGAATAGGACAAGTTGTGTGAGTGGCTATCACACAAAAATTCCCCCATGCACTAAAACAATTAGACAACCTAATTTACAACATGGTCTTAATTAATTTCATAGGATATAACTTGAAACCATTCATACCCGTTATTCCCCAATCTCATCAGACACTACATGTTTCAATCATTTCATAAAAACAATAAGTTGAAGTTCAAATAAAATAGATAAAATTTAGATAGAAAGACATAAAACAAAACACTTAAAAACTCCCTCATACCTTACTCAAACAATCCTTGAGTATCACACCATCCAATCAACCTCCATAAACCTCATCACCATAATCCAGATGGTCCTGCTCACCATGGTATATTCCCTTTCATATAGCATGTTAGTATACCATACAATAGGCATTGGAACTCCTTATGGTTAGCCTCAATACTAGTCATTCCCTACTTCTAGTATTTGTTGTGACCTCATTGTTAAATTTTCATATGCTTAGCTAAGACATCAGTATATCATTTCATTTTTCATAATAAAAGCATATAAAACAGGATCACTGAAAGAAACAGCATCACAAGAACAACACAGATTTATCCTGGGAAAACCCTAAAGGGAAAAACCCAGCAAAAGCTTCCTCAATATAGATGCCCCAAAAGGGAAAAAGGTAAAACCAACAAGGAGATCAAAAACCTGATTCTCCTCCTTCTCCAGCAACTTCTCTCCTCCATAAGTGCGCGATTCCAATTGAGTGTGTGTGTCTCAAATGAGGAGCACTACACCTCTATTTATATTCATCCGTTTACTTAAATTTTACTCAATTAACATGTCGGCTTAAGTTAACTCATGTAGGATCGAGTTACACATGTAGGCTCAAGTAACCACACTGGGGTGCTGATGACCCACCTTTACAATTAGAGGGGACTACCTCATGACTCTTATTAGTTCTTTCGATTAGGAGCATCGGGGTACAATGTAATACAAGTGGTTCTCCCGGTTGGACCATCGGGGACCACAAAAGATACATAAAGAATATTCTTCGAAGTTACAATATTTCAACACTCCCCCTTAACGAGAAGGGTATTCTACATCAACAACAACAATAGTAGAGATAGCAGACATCATCAACATCAGCAGGGTAACACATCTATAAATCATTGGAAGCTTTTCAACATCATGTAGTCTTCATCTTCAATCTTCAGTATTCATCATCAACAACATCTTTAGCATTTTTATCTTTCAATTTGCAGCGACATACTTCAGCACTTTGACTGGTTCGATCAGCAACAACATCTTCAGCATTTTGATCTTTCAATTAGAAACGACATCTTCAGCACTTGGACCTTTCGATCAGCAACATCTTCAGCAATTTGACTGTTCGATCAGCAACAACATCTTCAGTATTT
>LPNX010990523.1:66996-79455 GCA_001517045.1 Pseudotsuga menziesii | reverse complement strand
TCTAGCCACAACTCTTACCTTACTTCTATCAGCAACATATCTTATCTTGCAAATCCATTTGGAAGATACCACATTCTTGCTTTCCGGTTTGAGTACTATATCTCAAACATAATTCTAGTATCACAACATCTTCTATGAGTTTGTCTTCTCAGGTCATCAACATATCCTAGTGTTTTGCAATCAACCTTGAAGGTTGGAACCCACTTTACTCTTGGTAAAGTCTCCATCCATCACAAAGCTATCCATCATGTCGTACCATATCTAACTCAGATATAATTTTCTGTAGTCACTCCCCCTGAAGTGGAGTATCATCTTCCCTCTTCATTCTGTACAGATGGTTATATGCTTGATATATACTGGTCAATAGAGTATGTCATGTCATAATCTATTCTTTCTGGGGAGAATCATGAACCTTGCTTTGTACACTTGTTCCATCATATCGTATACATCATTTCCCATGATCAATTGTTATTCTTTGATCATAGCTTCTTTCATAGCATTCTTTTCTTCATATTGAGTTATCTCTTGTACCCATGGGGGTCTTCATCCTTCAAGGTGGATCTACCACTCTCTGAAGCTCTTTCTTCCGTCATGGTGTCTCTGGCCCTGGGAGCCTTAGATTCATGTTTATTAAAGTGGAACAAGTCTCATCCTTCTTTTCTTGTAGGAGGTTGTTCATGACCTTTCCTGCAATTCAAATGCACCAGTTGCATGGTTAGAACTATTTCATAAAACATATGCACAATGACAAATGATTATGCATCATGCAATTATTTAGTCAATACAATATTCATCTATATCTCACATAAACTTTCTAGATTCCTTCCATTTCCACCATGACATTATTGAGATTGTGCACTAATCCAATATGTCAGCAAAAAGGTTTGATAAGTAATAATGGAGAGTTGTATAGCACCATGAGCTACTTACCCATCACATGCATATTAGTAGTATATAGTCATTAATGCAAACAATCTATCATGCATAACACATCACTGAATATAATCAAATGTATAACAAAACAATATTATGAAATGACAATTGAATACTTATCTTTATTTGTTTCATGGGTATATTCCTTCTTGAGTCTTCAGCTTCATCGTCTTCTTCAGCATCGTTTCTTATCCAAATGCTGAGGTGGATAAGAAGTTCTTCAAGAGTTGAGATCTTCATATTTCTCATTGATTGAGGAATCTTCTTTGGAAGATGAGAGCTTGATCTTCAGAGACGAGCTTCTTCTTCTTCCCAAAGTCTGCTGAAAGTAATCACTTCCTTCTGGAACACATTTCTTAAATGAATGAATTCTATGATCCTGGGAGGCCATTCAAGGTGGCCATCACCAATTCTGCATTCTTCACTTCTTCTATCCCTGCTTGAAGTTGTTCTTTGATTTGAGATATCCTTATGACTGCATGGTCTCTGCATTCTGGATCTTCACATTCTTCAGCTAGTTTCTTAAGGTCATATTCTTATCTATGTTCTTCCCTTCAAATAGCTTGGTCAAGAAATCAACCCTCATCAATGTCTTTAGGGAAGACACTTGTAGTAAAAGTTGATTCGTAACTGAATCATCAATGATCTTCTGGGATTTTACCAAGTTCTTCTTGAGAAAGGCTTCTAGCCTCATCTCCCTCTGAAACTGGAACCTCTATGCTCATGTAGGTGTCCAATCCATTTTCTTCAGAGAGATCATATACTTCTAGGCTTGGAAGTTGTCAACTTCACCAAGCTTATCATCAAGCTGATGTCATAGATCACTTTGAAAAGAGAACCTCAAATGAACATAGCAAAGGATTAGATCTTACCGATTTGAGGTGTCCGTCCTGGTTCTGGAGCTGACTGATCTAGGGTTTGTCTCACAAATCATAATTTCAAAAACTTGGAATCTTTCAGATCTAATTGGCTAGACAGATAGATCTCTTCAAATGGAGCTGTCCAATGTACTCCATTTCTGAAAACAGTGGAGGGAAGCTCCCGGAACAGGAAGCCCTAATTTTCCAATTTCTTCTGCAAAAATGCCTGTTACTGTTTCTGTGATATCTCCGAAATTTATGATCCTCTATGTCTGAAATTTTGTACTGAGGTAACCTCGCATGTCCCTGATCCACCACCATATATTTCATCAGAATTGGTTTCACCATTCTGGATTTATGATCCTTTTCCCAAGGTGACCTATTACAGGACTGTTCAGAACAGCGAAGTTGTACGGCATGCCACGTGTCACTGGTTCATCTTCTGAGTCTGAAATTTGGACCACCAAAATTAAATTCCATGCCCTTTCTGGAACATTTTTAGGAATTCCATTTGGACCTCTGTAGCCCAAGATATTGCAATTCTCCCCAGGTGTCTTGTTTAGAGATGAATTCTGGAAGAGGCTGGAACCCTAACTTGGAGAGAACATATCTCCTGGAATACAGCGAATCTAAAGATGAATTTTGGACACAGTGTTCATCAGGATTTTATATTCGGTCCCTGCAATTTTCAGCTCCTGATCCTTCGCCAAGCTCGGAATATAGCGAATGTGCCAAAACGTAGCAGTTTTAGTATTTAGGGTTTTTCTAGCTCGGGGTCAAACTAGGGTTTGACTTTCCCGGAGATTCACCCAACCAAAATTCTTGATCCAGGTCTCTAAACTTCGGTTTTGATGAGGAGAAAAATTGTATGCTGTTCTCACTCAAAAATTCCTCTTCTGTAGAAAGCCCTAATTTCCACATCGAAAATTGAAAATGCTCGGAATCGAATTCCGCTTCGACAGAACGATGCACCCTTCAAAGGAGAGTCAGCCTAGCCTTCTTTTGCTGATTGATTGTGGAGAGAGAACCAAAAAATAAGAAGCCCTAGCTTTTGTAACTTGTGAAAGCTGCCCTATTCAGGTTAGCTCTTATACCATGTTAAATTTTCATATGCTTAGCTAAGAAATCAGTATATCATTTCATTTTTCATAATAAAAGCATATAAAACAGGATCACTGAAAGAAACAGTATCACAAGAACAACACAGATTTATCCTGGGAAAACCCTAAAGGGAAAAACCCAGCAAAAGCTTCCTCAATATAGATGCCCCAAAAGGGAAAAAGGTAAAACCAACAAGGAGATCAAAAACCTGATTCTCCTCCTTCTCCAGCAACTTCTCTCCTCCATAAGTGCGCTATTCCAAGTGAGTGTGTGTGTCTCAAATGAGGAGCACTACACCTCTATTTATATTCATCCGTTTACTTAAATTTTACTCAATTAACATGTCGGCTTAAGTTAACTCATGTAGGCTCAAGTTACACATGTAGGCTCAAGTAACCACACTGGGGTGCTGATGACCCACCTTTACAATTAGAGGGGACTACCTCATGACTCTTATTAGTTCTTCTGATTAGGAGCATCAGGGTACAATGTAATACAAGTGGTTCTCCCGGTTGGACCATCGGGGACCACAAAAGATACATAAAGAATATTCTTCGAAGTTACAATATTTCAACACTCATTGGCCTTACCTAGAATCTAGATCTCATCTAGTAATGCAACAACTATTGGTTAGCTAGACATCTAGTTACTAGTACACTTCCCCTGGTGTACCCTAGGCATCTTGAAAGGTTTCCATAACTTCCTCCCTATCCTATTTAAGGAAACCTACCTGAGGCTTCAGAAGACCTTCTCCATATACCTCCCTCCGTGATTTATATACCTCAATAAATGGACTTAATATGGAACTAGCACTAGTATAGAATTATTTGTTCAGTTGTCTCCCAACTCATAAAAGCATATACTATCACCTTTCTCATTCATTGTTATCTGTCCCCATGAAATGATAAAAATATTATAATTTTCCTAAGACATGCTTTCACTTTCCACCAAGAACAATGATCACTACTCATCTTTATAGATGAACAATATAATATAAATCCTTTCTCAACATATTCTCATTAAATAATAACCCTTGATGCAATACTTTAAGCATTCAATGAGTGAAACAGACATGTCACTAATACCCGTCATGTATTAACATTTATCACCAAATTTAATTCCCAATGCCAATATAAAAAACATGATATCATATTGCCATATATCATCAGTGACTATACATAATGTTCAGACATCATATCATAACTATACTCAATATATTATGATGAACTAGTTAAGTATCATACTAATTCAAATATAATATCATTACATCATTTATGTTCTTTGTTTTTACAAACATGAAGTAACTAACATAAACTAGCATCATCTCATAAATGATGCAAATCTATAGAGTAACATAAATTAGCAACATCTCCTAAATGCGCATCACGTGCCACTATCAAGATCCACCAATGCAACAATAATTAACAACAATGCCGATGAAATCGCCATTTCTGGCCACTCTAAATCTACCATATTTATCCCAAGTAATGAATGATCATGTTCATATGACCACGTGTCCTGCAATACGACCAAACATCCATTTGATATATCGAAATTTGATGGAAGGCTAGGAGATGACACATATATACATGTGATGACATTCCATCTATCGTGTTTCTTCAACTCTTTAGTAGATCATAGGTATAGGCTGTGTTTGTTTCAGTGATCCCTCACAAGAAGAGCTGTGAAATGGTACATTGTGCTACCTTCTAGTAAATTCATGAACTTTTCCTCTTTGTATATGGTCTTTTTGGGACATTTTCAATTACCTATCTACTATGAAATGTGTTTCTTTTCTTTCAATTTTTCTATGGAAATCCAGTTCTACTCGTCTAATCATGTTCGTGAGTGATAAAGGCATTGAAGTATTATCAAAGAAGATATATCATATGCATTCCTAGCATACTTGTTTGTAAAATAATTGTTTCCTACTTTTTCAAAAGATGTGGCTATGCCATGAAACATGACTAAAAAACAACTCATTGAGAGTGCCCAACAAATGGATATGATTTATTCACAATCATGCACACTTTATGATTTAATACCCCTTGTTACACAACATATTTAAAATCAATATAGGCCACCCCAAGGACCTCATGATGATGACATGATCGGTTATGTAAATTTATTTGATCATATTACACACCAAATTGGACACGTGTATGTTTAAGCTTCACAACCCACAATTTTCTAGGACAAGTAGCACCCCAATAATCCTTCGTAGACTTCTGAAATCCTTATAGTCAAAGATATAGACATAAAGGAAAGACGAAGGAACAAAATAAAAAGAAAAACACTAATCCTGGGATAGGAGCTGCACCCAACCAAAACCCTCCAACAAAAGGCACATCAGATAGTCGAAAGTTCAAGTTCACTTGCAAAATTTGTGAAGGATATCATTTGAATGATCACTTCGCATTCATGGAGGATGTTCATCGAATGATGTTTGAACATGGTGGGAATAACAACCTCCCATGTTGACACAACCCTTCCTACAAAAACAACAATAAATGGTTGTTATAGCACAAGTATCTCTTCCAAAAGGAAGCCAAGAAATCCCCTAGAAAGAGTGAAATCCTCCTAATGATAATGTATTCATGTGTGATCACGAGGTTAATATGCATATAAGGACTTGTTCTTAATATGTCCCTCCTAGTGTTTCAGATCCATTCTTATCATATCCAAGTGGTTCTCTCACCATTTTGAAACCAACCATCGACATAGTACCTCACCCTCTCAAAGGGGTTTTACCTAGAACAACCTATAGTCCTAATGCAAGAAGTTTCTCTCAACTGCAATATTGTTTAGGACCTAGCTCAAGCACCATGCACCATGTAATCCTTGGAGGTATTACAGTGTTGAACCATGGAAATAAAGGAATTATTGTCTATGATTGACATTATTGATCTATCCAATACAAATTTGATCACATTTGACTTGGATCAATCAATAGGCAATATCCTTGTAGCATTTCATAGAAATGATATTTTTAGAACTATAGTTGATGGACATTTCTTGACTTGTGTCATGTCATTGAAATGTTGGAAAGAATCAATATCAACCACCTTAGTTCCATCCCACACTATGCTAAAGGAATTTGATGGGCATTCATTCCCTCCTCATAGACTTATCGCAACCCACCCAATTGAATTGGGAGGTAAAATAGTTAGAGTAAAATTTGAGGTAGTGGACGCGCCCATATACAACAATTTTTTATTAGAATGTAGATATATAGATTCTATGATGGTATTAGTATCTTTACTTTTTTAAATGATTCAATTCCCTCATCAATGGAAGACATCACAATCAACTAGTTAGATTATTGAACACCCAAACTAGTGTCCAATCAAATGTTGTTTTCATCGAGGATTCACTAAATGTGGTAGAAATTTTTAAGGATGATTTCCTCATGGGAACACTTAAAGTTCAACCAAAAATTCCCCTATCAGAAGTTGGTCCATTATTTACCATAACATAATAGTCTTACTTCCCACTATAAATTTTCCCCAAACCCATTCCATCGGATGATTCAACTTTATTGCAAGAGGTCTCTATGGAATACTTAATTTTGTAAAAAGATGATGAAATAATGCCCAATTATGTAGAATGTGGTGACTTGGAGAATATATTACCCTTGTCTGCCACAAAAGTATCATAACAAGCTTCTCAAATAGTTTCAGCAACTTTCGGTCAACGTATTCCCTGGGAGGAGGAATACGATTGAGTTACTTCTTGCATATGGTATATTAAATCTCCAATATCACATGACTTCTTGGAATTTTTTTTATCATCATATGAACTCATCGTTGAAGTTATGAACATTTGGTTACACCCACCTAAGGGCATCATTTGTGGGGTTATTGGGAGAATATTTGTTTAATTATACCCAAGTATAGGAGCATGATTTTCATGTTCCTTCATATAATTAGTTATATTTGGAAGTTTACATTTAGGTTTAGGTTATCTCTTTGTTTATATGCATTTGAAAATTTTCCACACAAATTTTCCCTAGGGTCAAACCTGTTCAAAGTTAATGCGCCAACTCATCCTATCTACATTTTACACTATTTTGATAGAATATCCTACTAAACAAGGGAAATTATAGTCAACGCCCTATTGCCATTTTGGTCCCCGTGTTGAGTTTTTATCATAGGAATGGGATCCCTATTAGTACCATCATGACTTCGAGTTTCAGACAGCATATTTCTCTCTCATATATTTTTTACCATTCCCTAATGGGCTCCCAATTTTTCGTCAATTTACATTATCATGTGTTAAAATACTTGTTTGAGCATATGTGACTACAACTTCACTACTTATTTCTTGTGTTTAATTTTTTCGTTTGTAGTAACTTTTTGCTACTTGGTGTTTCTAAAGAAATGCTCTTGTTTAACTGGCATAGATCCCTAGAGGAAACATATTTATGAGTGTACATTACTAGCTCAACCCTTGTTTGTAATTTTATCTTTTCTTAGGCCTAACCCATGCCTTTAGAATGTAAGAGCACACCCTTGAGACACTTATTTCCTCCATTGCAATATGGCATTCTTTATTCTTTTTCAAGCATATAAATGAAGAAGGCAAAAAACTATAAAATACTAAAACAAAAAGGGGGATCATTTAATTTATTTTTATTTCTTCATGGAATGAAATGGAAACAATTAGTCTATGTCTCCCTTGAACATGACACATATCTTATGTTCGTCATAACACCCTGCTCATCTTCATTTTACAACTATAAAAAAAAATTGAAAATAACTCCATCGAGGGGTTATTCTTCCCGTCATTATGGATTTCTTGTCAATGCACCTAATGTTCATGGATTTCATGAAGGTTGGTTACTTGATTCTTATGCTTCCAAGTGTCACTCTACATCATCTTATGTGTTCAAGGGAAGTCAAAACAATGTCAACTATTCCTCAAAATGTTTTTGACCAATCATGTCATCCTTCCTTGTGTTAGTATATAGTGTTGGATCTTGTCATCTATCCAAAGTTATATAAAAATTTTGATCTTTGTTTTATGTTGGTCGATGCGGGTTCCATTAAGTACCTCAAACATATTCCTTCTTATCAAAATCAAATCATTATCAAGGAAGTGAGTCTACCAACCTTGTAGTACCCTGGGTCTTGTAGTCAATAGTGGTAGGATTACTCAAAAATGATAATGGGCATACATTGTGACCCCTAATCATTTGAATCTACAAGTTTTAGACTTCAAAACATCTATTGGCACATTCTAGATTGTACTTATTAACTTGTAGACCATAAACATTATTGGTGGCCCTCCTCACGTCTATTAACAATATACATCAATGACGTGTATTCATCACATTATATAGAATTTTACTATAATTGGTTTGTATTGAAGACCTTGGGACAAATAGTTGTATCACTCTTTGATGCACTGCCTGAGTAGCGCAATATTAAATTGTCATGTTAAAATACCATTAATACCTCGATATCTCTCACTTATCATATTACATGTTTATTTTCTTAGAAGTACTTTTGACATGAATGTATGTTGTTTGTGGACATGCTTGTTTAATAATTATCATGGGTATACCTGCCTCAAGAAGTTGTCATATATTTGGGGAATTGCCTTTTTTCTCTTGCAGGTTCTTTCCAACTCCTATGTCCATAGTTCTCCTCCTTTTCTCTTCATCCTCAATTATCGATTTTGTCAGATAATGTATTCTCAACTTCACCTTTGCTTCTAACCTCACACATTAGGGGTCATATGTTAACATAATATTTAGCAACCTTAACGGTAAAGGCCAAGAGCATGTACTAGATTTGCACACAACATGAAAACTTAAATGGACCACTACAGAGCATGGAAAATTTTAAGGATCCATGCATATTTAAAAGTATAGAAACGTTGGAAAATCTTACCAATTCTTAAAATGTCAACTATAAAATATCTGGCGATAATTTTCTAGAAATATTTCAAATGCTAACGATTTTCTATAGTTTATATAATAATCTAGTGATTTTTAGAATGAAAAAATTTTACCCTGTCAAAATTGGGCGAAATAAGGATTCAAAAAATGAAAACTTGCAAATCCTTTTGTTTGAAAAAAATGTGGAAAAATAGCCCATGTGCTAAATCTCGCCCCTAAAACTTCCTTGCTAAAGAGAGAAAAAAGCTCATAGTTCGACTTCCACATTCCTATAAGAAAGATGCAAGTGGTTATTGACAAAGCCCGACAAGGGGTAGCTAAAGTGATTGAAGTTGCCAGTGATTGAAGTTGCCAATGATCAGCTAAGAAACAAAAACCACAAACTTCAAGTGGTTGAAAATATATGAAATGTGTCATTTAAGAGAAAAAATATCAATTTATCATGAAGTTATTAAAAACTATGGGAAAATGGGTGTAAGGGAAAAAATAAAAGGAATCAATTGGGATTTATATCCCACATTTTTTAATACTTTCAACACATTTTTTTTTAATTTATTTCTCATTTTTTGTGGGGCGGGGTCCATTAAAAGTATGCACCGTGGGTACTAATTGGATGCAGAAAGTGTGGGTACTCTTTGGATGCAGAATTGAATTCCACATCCAACGAGTGATAGTTGACTCAAGTAAGTCGCTAACATTGACCTTGACTTGATTATTTATATTCCACCCTTTCAATCATTACTAGTTGGATGTAGAATTGAATTCCACATCCAACGAGTGAAGGTTGACTCAAGTGAGCTGCTAACATTGACCTTGACTTGGTTATTTATATTCCACCCTTTCAATAATCACTCGTTGGATGCAGAATTGAATTCCACATCCAACGAGTGATGGTTGACTCAAGTGAGCTGCTAACATTGACCTCGACTTGGTTATTTATATTCCACCCTTACAATCATTAACTATTGACCTGTACTATGTCTTCTTCATATCTCCCACATCTCCAAAGTTGATCCCATGCTCTTCTATTTCTCTTATTCCTAGTTGTCCATCTCCGAAAATGTTTATTCAAAAACAAAAACAAAAACCAACATGAACTAACTAAAAAAAGATATTAGGTTGTCATTTTCCTTGAATATTTTTTTAGAAACTTATCACTTGAATTACTCATTAAAAAAAATATCGACCAACAATTTTGAGTGACCATGATGACAACCACAAGTAATTTAGATGCTCTAACTATAAGAGTTAATATTTTTAGAGACATCTTAATTTTTTTTGCCTACTCTTTTGACCATTAAACTAAAAGTGCAATATAGGCTGGGACTAATTCTAGGCTTAGACTAGTGATCTCAATTTGGACTAGGGATTTGAGAGCATCCATGAGTAGTACACATATAAAAAATATACATACTAGTGAGAACGATATCTCGGTTATACATTTAATATAACATGTTGACCATTAAACTAAAAGTGCAATATAGGCTCGGACTAATTCTAGGCTTGGACTAGTGATCTCAATTTGGACTAGGGATTTGAGAGCATCCATGAGTTGTACAAATATAAAAAATATACATACTAGTGAGAACGATATCTCGGTTATACATTTAATATAACATGTTGAAAGTAAAAAAATGAGACATTAACGTACTTAGGATTCTCGGTAAGAGACGACCATATTGTAATTTGACTTTCCATCCATTCAAAGCGCTATTGCAACTAACTCGACCATGAAATGATTTAACCATGAGCTTGCAGCTATACATCCCACGTCGATATCTTCGATTCGAGCTGTACTTGGTCATGGCATTTCTAGGTGCTCTATAAATTAACAATGGTGAGAATTGTTTATTCACACGTATGCCATTGCAGTTTCCTTGTTTAGATTGAATCTTTACATTGAAGGAGCTCCANTTCTAGGTGCTCTATAAATTAACAATGGTGAGAATTGTTTATTCACACGTATGCCATTGCAGTTTCCTTGTTTAGATTGAATCTTTACATTGAAGGAGCTCCGGAGCAGGAGGGGTTTACTGGAAAAGTTTTCCTGCATAGCGTACCTGCCACCATTCGCACAGTATGAATTCCAAAAAGCATTGGCCCAGTATGTTCATGAAATCGAAGTCCTCAACATCGCCTGAAACTTCAAATTCTTCAGCAATGAGATCGCTATATCCAGGAGGTGAGCAATACCTTTTTCCCGCAAGTGCAAACTAAATCAAGATGTTGGGTAGATATAATGCTATTTCATTAGCATTTATATATAAATACCTAGATATAATCCTGTCTCAGTCATGCTTACATGTGCAAATACAACGCTTTCTCTGTGTTCATATTGATAGTGATAGATAGATACACAGTACAGCGATATGAACAATTAATTGTATAATATCAAGTGAACAAGTAATTGTATTATGTCAACTAAAATCGACAAGTTAAGTGAGGATTGCGATTTGATATGATTTCGGAACTTAATTGGTAATATCATTACATATATTCGAATATGAGTAGATTTAATAAAAATATCTTCCATACAGAAGGTGCATTATCACATAATTATGTACCGGAGAAAGAGAGGGAGAGGACCGTGCCTGTTGCAAAGACAAGATGGCATCCAAAACCAGATCAGATCCAGATCCTGGAAGCTATAGTCAACTCTGGCATGGTGAACCCTCCGAGAGAAGAAATAAAAAGAATCAGAGGTCAGCTAGAAGAATTCGGGCACGTTGAGGATGTCAATGTGTTCTACTGGTTCCAGAACAGAAAGGCCAGAGTCAAGCGAAAGCGACAACTTCAAAATGCAGAAGAGTCTGAATCTCGCGCCGCCAAATGTGCAAGACCCCTATCTTCATCTTCTTCATTGACATCAACAACATCAACGTCAACATCAGTTCAGTCTCAACCTGTCACCATTGTGAATCAAGCCCCCTCTTCTTCTGCTGGGCCGGTAATTTCTTCATTTGCCGCGCACCATTGCAATCAGCAGGTGAACCAAAAGATGAGTACTACTCAGTACAGTTACATTCAACCAATAGGAGCAGGAGGAGCAACAGAAAGCAGAGGAATTTTGAATGAAGGTACATAAGTAGTATGTCTTAACTTTGACTTCAAACTGCCATTATATAAAGTGGTTCTGTTGTCCATTACTAATATTAATCTTGGTTTGCAGGAGGCGTGCGGGAGGACTCGATCAATATCGATAACTCTGTAATAACTGTGATCGTCAATGACATTCCAATGCAAGTTCCTAAGGAGCCAATAAACTTNTGGTTCTGTTGTCCATTACTAATATTAATCTTGGTTTGCAGGAGGCGTGCGGGAGGACTCGATCAATATCGATAACTCTGTAATAACTGTGATCGTCAATGACATTGCAATGCAAGTTCCTAAGGAGCCGATAAACTTGGGGACTTTCTTCGGGGATGATGCACTTTTGCTCGATTCTTCTGGCCACATGGTGCAAGTGAATGAGTGGGGATTCACCATGGAAGGCTTGGAGCATGGAGCTACATATTTTTTGGTACTCTATTTACATATACCTATTCCTCCCTTATATATATATATATAGAATAGCACGAGTTCAACTAATTCTTACGACATTAAATGTAGAAGCATATTGTTCGAATCTCGGTGGCTTTGCAGTGTCTGAGTTTTGTTTCTATT
>LPNX010990523.1:19392-66769 GCA_001517045.1 Pseudotsuga menziesii | reverse complement strand
TGGATTTGGACAAGTTTATGTGGATCGTTGTGGTTCCATTGATCAGACCATAGAGGTTGCTTTAAAATTTGAACATGTAACAAGTAAAGGTTGTAACTATGTTGTAACTATGGCCCGCATACTAAATGGGGTGTTTATGCGGCCCCGGAGGTAGTAATGGTGTTCCCTTTGTGCTTTACAAGGGACAGTTGTCAAGGTGAGTATTATGTTATGGTTATGGATACTTTGGGCCCTAGTTATTGGGATGCTTGGAACTCTGTTGTGCAAGCGATGTTTAAGAGATGATGGTGGCATGCATTGCCTTAGAATTTATCTGCATTATGGAGAAGATGCATGCTAAAGGTTATGTTTGAATGTATCCAGCTTTACATTATGGAGAAGATGCATGCTAAAGGTTATGTTTGAATGTATCTAGCTTTAGACCAATAATACACATGGTGTTTAAATGATAGGCTAGAAGCTAGGAAAGTTTACAATGCCAATGAAGTAGACTTCAATGTGGTAGATTCCAAGCTCGCACAACATATTAAAAAAAAAATGAATATGGTATATTCATAAGTAGTATATTTTTAGCTTTGTGTAGTTTGTATAACTAGGCAAGCTGGAATATCTATTGTTTTAGTGAGTTTCTAAATTTGAACTCATTTCTCTATTAAGGGGAATGTTGGAGATAATGTCCAAATGATAGGTTGCATGAATTGGTGTTTACCATTCCTATGCGCTTTGCCCTGTTGCCTCTCCAATTCTAAATGAGAATACAACAAAGCATGCTCAATGAGGATGAAATAAGTATCTCTTAAACTCATAGTTAATACATTTTGTATGTTAGTTGAAGATTATATTAAGAAATAAGAAATTATTGTTGAGCTTGACAATAGTATTTTAAGGGAAATAAATCTATCAAAAATTTTATAAGAGCTTACAATAGAGTGTGTTTTCCTTATGTGCATCCATCACATAGTATATAGATTAAGATGTATATGATTTGGATGTTATTGGGATTCATACAAGAAAGAGCTAAATGAAATTATTAATGAAGACTATTATGTTAATTTTTTTATGAGGATAGAATTCTTGACTTTATTTCTCAAACTATATAGATATGTATGATTTAAATATTAAGAAATAATTCCTAATCAATAGAGTTGTTGATAAAAAAAATCTATTACCCTTTGCATACCTTTCTTAAAAATAATTTCATGAAGGCATCAATTATATTGGATATCTTCGATAAAAGCTACAAAGGGTATCTCTGAGACCTTGGTCTTTCCATAACGGTAGGAAGAAATAGATCATTGGGAGAAATATTACAAGATTTGATGGGAAAGTATCATTACACCAATCTATTAAAATTGCTAGAAACAACACGGAAGTGGCATGCCTTCCTTTATTTAAATGATCTAAAAATAGTAAGTGTGAATGTCCTCGGTTTTCCCATCTATTTCAGGGTGATAAGCACTATTGATCTGTAATTTAGTCCCATTTTTCTTCAACAAAGTCCTCCCAAAATGACCTAAGAACCAAGTGTCTCTATAATAGGTAATCACTTTTGGAGCACGATTCAATCTAAAGATCTTTGAAAAAAACAATTCTTCCACCCTTAATGCATCACTAGTTTGCTTCCAAGCAATGAAATGAGTTATTTTATAAAACCTATTAACAACCACAAAAATTGAGTCATTATCTTACTGTTTGCTTGGGATTCCAAACACAAAGTCCATGCTTAGATGTGTCCATGGGTATATGGGAACTAGTAATGGCATGTACAACCATGTATTATGTTAGTGTCCTTTAGCCATTTGACAAATCATACACCATGCCACATACCTAGTTATATCTTTTTCATCTTCAACCTCTAATACTTATCTTCAATTAAGGCTAACATCTTATCCTTTCCAGAATTTACTTCCAAGACACTATTGTGTTACATTATTATTAGAATAGATTTGGCTTACTGGTTTAGTTTTACACATCGAAATCTTGATTGGTGTACTCTTTTGACCATTATGCATTTTTACGATTCGACTAATAGCCTCAACTTAAAAAAGTAGATTTTTTAAATTAAAAAACTCGCAAACATTTTTAGGGTAAAAAAGTAGATTTAGTGGAAAAGAGTTCTATGGCTCGGATGGTTGAGTGAGACGCTTAGACTGCTTAGTCGTGAGCATATTAGTTGAACATGAGGGAAAATGGCCCGGGGTAAGACATAAAGGATACTGTAGGTTTTCCTTTTTCCTCAGTGTCCTCATAGCTCGGCTTCGGATTGGTATCTATAGTTGGTACCTATGGTAGGATATAAAATTTATCTTACACAACTAGTTGCTTCCATCTTCTTCTCTTACAAGGTAAGTATTAATTATTTTCTATGAATATCCAATGATTATATTTACTTATTGTTATGAATATGTTTGTTTATGCAAGATTTGTGCATAGTTAAAGTATTAATTCCACTATGTTTTATTGGAATGCACTTGCATATGCATTTCTTATTTTATGTTTCCCATGCAATGGTTAAAATAGTTTTGAATTCCAATAGTAGCTCCATGGGAAAAATTTTGAAACATGAAATCCATAACTAGCACATCCCATAGTTAGTGATGAATATAGATGCTATACAAGGGCCAATAAAGGTTCATTGCAGTCTAGATGAATTTTCATTTTCAATCCCCCCAAGAGAGAAAGTGTCATCTAATGTGAAACTAAGACCATGGAAGGATCAAGGGGATCCTAAAGGATGGATGCAACTTAAATCATATTGTTAGCTTTAACATGCAAGCAATATGTCTATATGGGAATAAAGCACAAGAAATAGATACACAAATGAAATGATTATAATATACACATATCATTACATCCATATAAATACAATAAATCATACTTAGCATTTAGACAATTAATACATAAAATTTAAAATGAGAAGATAAATACTTTATTTTCATTCATATTCGTAAAAATACACCAAAACTAAAATTAATAATTAATTACATTACTAAAACTTCAAATAACAAATTATAAAATTATTTAATTTAGTGACCCACATCTCGTATCCTTCATTACAATATAGACTCAACAGTATGAAGAATTAGAGTATCCCAAATAACACTCTAATATCATATGTAATGCAAGTAGCCCATTTTCTTTATTCTTCGTGGGTTTTTACAGAAAATAAATTGCTAACATTGAATTTGACAAGATGATTACAAAACGCTAAGGAGAACAACTAGCCAAGTCAATGAATTTATTATATTCCATGCTTTCAGTTGTTATTCTCTTCCTCTTTTTAGCTGCCCATCTTCTAGAGTGTTTAGTCAAAAATAAAAAAACCAGCCAGAACTAAAACACGAAAAAAAGAGGATGGGTTGTTATTTTTGGAGAACAATACTCTTTTGTAGTGTAGTGTATCATTTAATGCCACAGCAGTCGTACTATAAATCTTTGAGATCCTAACAGCCATGCCTTGACATTAAATAACACACTGCATGTAAAATATTTTTAGCCTTGAGTTTTTTTGTGAAGCTGGTCACTTGGATTACTCATAGATGGTGTACCATCGTTACATTTTTTGCGTCCTGCCTCAACGCCGATGAGCATGATGACAACCGCAACAATTAATTTACAAGCTCTAAATAAAGATTTAATCTAAACATTGCAGGAGCAATTTTCTGATCTAAAAATGGTAAGTGTGAGATCTATTTAACTGAGATCTATTTATCGAGTAGTTTTGAGAAGAGTTGTATGCCTTCCTCTATTTAACTGATCTAAAAATAGTAAGTGTGAGATGAAGTTGTCAGAAGATACTCAATGTATTGAGTGAAAGTGTAAAGAACCATGTGAGATAAACACTAGATATCATGTGCTAAGAATGAAAAACTTCGTGGACAAAAGTGGTAAACTACAAGAATTATAGAGAAGTCACTTTGTGTGGAACAAGGACTATGTATGGATGAAAATGTTGGATATTATGAGAAAATAGAGGATAAAAAAATAAATTACAAATAGGATTATTTTATGCAAGTGAGAAAACTGTGTAAGCAAGAGGAACATAGAAACAACTATTTGTTGGACCGTTATATTAAATTATTTTTTAGCGTGGCTGGGTTGAGCAAGTCAGAATATTGGTGTCCTAAGATTCTTAACAGGTTGGTTCCTAGAAGGTTGATTCTTGAAAATTTCGAATAGGAACTTAGAATGGGGATTAGCGTCCTCACCATATTAACAGGTCGGTTCTTATCAAATGGAGCAATGTAAGTGGGTTCTTGCAAAGAGGGTATGTGTCCTCACTAGCTCAACATGTTGGTTCTTATCAAATTGATGATTGAAAACTTATAAGTGGGTGTTTACTGTAGGTATTGGTGTCCCTAATAGATTGAACTGTGTAGATAATGTAAGTTTTGGTTAATATAGGGAAAACAGGGTGTGGTTTTCTCCCTTATTGGATTTTCATGAAAAACATCTATCTAGTGTGTTTTGATGTTGATCTCTATCGATATGATTAATTATGTGAGGCTTATTTAAAGTTGTACAAGTAAAAATTGATAAAAATACGTCCAATATTGATTCACCATGCCTCTCATTATTGGTGTATGTTCCAATAATTGGTATCAAAGAAGGTTATTTCGGATAGTTTGACCACTAGAAAGAAGATCTGTGTGAACACACCTGGATGGACAAGAAGGTTTCTCTAGGATCGGTGCATCATTATTTGATGGGAAAAATTATGTAGCATGGAGCGCGAGAATTAAGGAATATCTTATGGAAATGGGATCTGATATTTGGGACTCAATTCTTTCTGGTTACTCCACTCCAAAAAGAGCAGCAAAATATATAGCTAAAGAAAAGTTAAGAGAGAACAACACAATGGAGATAGATTCCATCATAAGTGGACTATCCGATTCTGTGAAATTCATAGGACAATGTACACCAACTAAAGTGATTTAGGATAAGTTACAAAATATCTACATAATTGAGGAAGTTATTGAAACAAACAAGGATTTGTATGTAAAAGAAAGGGGAGCAAGTGAATTCAAAGGTAAATTACCATCTTGTCTTAGTTGTGATAAAATAGTACTTTTTTCCCAATGCCCGTATGCATAAAATGATGATAGTGATTATGATAACAATGAGAAAGGTCTCTTCTTGGACAAATCTCATTTGTTTGATAGATCAAATTATGAAGTATGGAGAATAGAAATGAAGACATATTTGATGACCCTTTGGTTAGGTCAGATATCTGGGATTCAATCATGGTAGGCTATCTAGTTCCATCAACTCCTCTAATAGATGCAATTGGAAGGAATTTATATGAAATCAATGCAAAAATAGTGAATGGAATTATGTGTGGCCTATCATATTTTGAGATTCAAAAGGTAATTATTTGTACACCAAGTAAAGATATTTCAAGCAAGATATATAGTATATATGGAGGAAATGATACAGAGTCTATTGATTAATAATAAGAAGAAACTAATAGAGAAGTGAATCTTGTGACATACCTTGTATGTTCCCTAGATGAGATCAAAGATCTCAAGAAGAATAAATGATTCATATAAGAGAATATAAATGAATCTAATGAAAATCATGAAAGCATTGAACGAGTGCCCAAACTTGAAATTTGGGTAAAGTGATGAAGAGATATGCCAAAAATGTGATAAGAAAAAGTAGTTTTAATTTTTCCTCTCCAAATTTCACAACTCTACTTTTATTATTTAAATTATTATTTTGTTATTTCCCTTAGGAGGCCTAGTTTGGACCTCAATAGTTTCCTAATGTAATCAATTTAGCATTATTTTGCATTGGTGCCATGTGGCCTCCATGCATTTAACACTCCTAATTTTACTTTATTAACTTAAAAATGCTTTACTTCTTAATGTTGTTTAATCACCCCGCTTTACTTTAATTTAATAAATATCTAATTTATTAGTATACTCATAAAATCTGATTATATTCCTAAGGGTATTAAATATTTGTCCCCTTCAAGAAAATTCACCCCAAAGTTATACTCCCCTCAGTAGCAAACAAGGTTTTAATTTAAACCAAGAATACAAAACTTAAATTACTATATCACAACACAATACAAGACTTGCTTAAATGTTTTAGTAGATATTTAACACTATTATGAATAGGACAAGTCGTGTGTGTGCCTATCACACAAAAAATCCTTCATGCACTAGAACAATTAGACAACCTAATTTATAACATGGTCTTAATTAATTTCATAGGATATAACTTGAAACCATTCATGCCAGTTATTCCCCAATCTCATCACACATTACAAGCGTTAATCATTTCATAAAAAAAATAAGTTGAAGTTCAAATAAAGTAGACAAATTCAGATAGAAAGACATAAAACACAACACTCAAAAAATCCCTCATACCTTACTCAAACTCTCCTTGAGTATCACACCATCTAATCAACCTCCATAACCCTCATCACCATAATCCGGATGGTGCCACTCACCATGGCGTATTCCCTTTACTATAAAATGTTATTGTATCATACAATAGGAATTGGATCTCCTAACTGTTAGCCTCAATACTAATCATTCCCTACTTCTACTATTTATTGTGACCTCATTGGCCTTACCCATAATTTGGGTCTCATCTAGTAATGCAACAACTGTTGGTTAGCTAGACATCTGGTTACTAGTACATTTACCCTAGTGTACCCTAGGCATATTGAAAGGTTTTCGATAACTTCCTCCATATCCTCTTTAAGGAAAATAGCCGAGGCTTCAAAATTCCTTCTCCATATACCTCCCTCTATGGTTTATATACATCAATAAGTGGACTTAATATGGAACTACAACTAGTATAGAATTATTTGTTCAGTTGTCTCCCAACCCATAAAGGTATATACTATCACCTTTCTCATTCATGGTTATGTGTCCCCATGAAATGATAAAAATATTGTAAGTTTCTTGAGACATACTTTCACTTTTCACTAAGAACAATGATCAATACCCATCTTTGTATATGAACAATATATTATAAATCCTTTCTCAACATATTCTCAGTAAATAATAACCCTTGATGCAATACTTTAAGCATTCAAAGAGTGAAACAAACGTGTCACTAATACCCGTAATGTATTAACATTTATTACCAAAATTAATTCCCAATTCCAATATAAACAACATGATATCATATTTCGATTTATAATTAGTGACTATGCATAATGTTCAGACATCATATCATAACTATATTCAATATATTATGATGAACGAGTTAAGTATCATACCGATTCAAATATAATATCATTACATCATTTGTGTTCTATGTCTTTACAAACGTGAAGTAACTAACATAAACTAGCATCATCTCATAACTGATGAAAATATATAGAGTAACATAAAGTAGAAACATCTATTAGATTTTTATCATTTAAGCCAGCATTATCTTAGGATCTTTCACTGAGAGAATAAAAAGTACATCAATCAAACATAAGAGACAATGAACAAAAAGTTTTTCCTCAGGGAAACCATAAAGGAAAAAACCCCAAAACTTCCTCAGAGATAGAATCAGCACCAAAAGAAAAACCCCAAAAAGAGTAAGATGATCTCCTGACAGCAGTAGTCTCTCTCTCTCTCTCTCTCTCATTCCAACAACTTCTTCTCTCTTAGTTATGCGCTACAACTGAGTGTGAGTGAATTTGTGATAAATAGAGAAGCTCACTCTCTATTTAGACTAATTCCTGACTTGATAATAACTCACTAGGGCCGACTTCTCTAGGAGAGTCTAATAACCCTAGGGTCCCACAACTGCGGGGAATTCAACCCTTGATCAATAGGAGGGTTACCCACAATGACTTTACATGATTTGTTTACATTATTGAATCTCTCGATAGGAACATCAGGGCATGACATGACTCAAATACATTACAGACACTTCCTGGAATAAACATCGGGGTACAATACATAAGATATACAGGTGAATACATTGCAAAGTTACAAATACATCAACATTCCCTCTTAACTAGGAAGGTATTCTCTCAACACAATTTATCATCACGGGTCTTCTTCTCTATATCATATAGATCATCAATGAGTTCTTGTCATATTCATCCTCAAGTCATCTTCATCTTGGTCTGGATCATCACTGCTGGATCGTCATTATTGGATCAGGATCATCACTCGATCCGGATCATCACTGGGTCATCATCATGAGTGCTATCTCTTGATTCTTCTCGTCACCGAAATTTCTACAGAGCCAACCCTTTTTCATGCTAGATGCACATCTACAGATCCAGTCCTTTTTCATACTGGATGTATCATCACAGAGCCATCCCTTTTTCATGTTAGATGTGGTAGCAACATAGAGCTAGTCCTTTTTCATACTATATGTGTCATCACAGAGCTAGTCCTTTTTCATACTAGATGTGGCATCACCGAGCTAGTCCTTTTCCATAGTAGATGTGGCATCTACACAAAGCCAATCCTTTTTCATACTTGATGTGTCATCACAGAGCTAGTCCTTTTTCATACTAGATGTGTCATCACAGAGCTAGTCCTTTTTCATACTAGATGTGGCATCTACACAGAGCCAATCCTTTTTCATACTGGATGTGTCATCACAGAGCTAGTCCTTTTTCATACTAGATGTGGAATCACAGAGCTAGTCCTTTTTCATACTAGATGTGGCATCTACGTATAGCCAGTCCTTTTTTCATACTAGATGTGTCATCATAGAGCTAGTCCTTTTTCATACTAGATGTGGCATCAAAGATCTAGTCCTTTTTCATACTAGATGTGGCATCTACACAAAGCCAATCCTTTTTTCATACTAAATGTGTCATCACAGACATAGTCCTTTTTCATACTAGATGTGGCATCACAGAGCCAACCCTTTCTCATGCTGGATGTGGCATCATCACATACATCTAACAATGGAAGGAACCAATCTTGTCATCATGTCACAACTCTTACATCTGACCATGAAAGGAACCAATACTCTCACCATGTCAAAGAGGCACAACACTTACATCTGACCATGGAAGGAACCAATCCTCTCACCATGTCATAAGGGCTCACAGACTCATCACTTCCTCTTGGAAGGAACCTCGATCTAGAGAACACCAAGCTTCTCCCTGAAGTATTCAAACTTCACTCTGGCTAATGGCTTCGTCAATACATCAGTTATCTGTTCATCCGTGGAAACATACTGGAGCTTCACTGATCCTATCTGCACCATATCCTTGATATAGTGATATTTGATCTCGATATGCTTTGACTTGTCATGGAACATCGGGTTCTCAGACAACTTCACACATCTCGAGTTGTTGCAATATATACAAGTAGCATCCAACTAGATATCAAATAAATTAGATAGTAGCTTCCTCAACCATACTGCCTCAGAACTGGCTAAACAAGCTGCAACATACTCTGCTTCAGCTGTACTCAGTTCCACGCAATACTGTTTCCTGCTAAACCAAGAGCTCACACCTGATTCCATACTAAAGTAGCACCCTGAAGTGCTCTTCCTATCGATGGCAATTATTGCCCAATCTGAATCAACATAACCTTCCAGGTTAATCTTCAGATCAGCCTTATACTTGAGCCCATAACCTACTATACCCTTTAGGTACCTCAGAATATGCTTTGCAACAATCAAGTGAACATGTCTCGGAACTATCAGGAAATGGCTCAAGGTGTTCACAGCAAAGCAAATATATGGTCTTGTATTCGTCAGGTACATCAAGGATCCAATCATCTAATGATACATCGTGGCTTCAACCGACTCAGATGAAGCATCACTCAATAGATTTAGGTTCGATGCCATAGGTGTGGTCATGGCCTTGCAGTCCATCATCTCGAATCTCTTCAGGATCTCTACTGCATACTTTCCTTGTCCGAGTGAGATTCAATTTGCATTCTTCCACACCTCCATGCCTAGAAAATAGTGTATCATACCCAAGTATTTCATTTCAAACTCAGCAGCAAGCTTCCTCTTCGTATCAGCAATCGGCTCATCCACACCTATTACAAATAGATCATCTAGATACAGCAGGAGTATCACTGGGTTCCCTTCTTCAACCTTGTAGTAAAGGTTGGAATTTTCTTTACTCTTGGTAAAGCCCAAACTAGATAGGAAGCTGTCAATTCTACCGTACCATGTCGTGGGTGCCTGTTTCAAACCATATAGGGCTTTCTTTAGTTTACACACATGAGTCTCTCTGTCATGTGTCTCAAAACCGAGTGGTTGTTCCACATATACTTCCTCTTCTACTACACCATTCAAGAAAGCTATCTTGACATCCATATGGTGTACTTTCCACTTCATTATTGTAGATAAAGAAAGTACTGATCTAATGGAAGTATATTTGGCTATAGGAGAAAAGGTTTCTTCATAATATATTACTTCTTTCTAGGAGAAACCACGAGCCACAAATCTTACTTTATATTTCTCTATGCTACCATATGCAATATGCTTGATCTTATAGATCCATTTGGAAGTCACCACATACTTCCCCTCAGGTTTTGGGACAACATCCCAAACATCATTCTTCATGATCGATTGGTACTCTTTGATCATAACATCCTTCCACTCTTTCTTTTTTGTCACTTCTTCTTAGTTGGAAGGTTCTTTATCAATGAAATCACATAATAAGGCTACATAACTGGAACAAGACCTGGTTCTTTTCCTTTCTTTGTGGGTTTCTTCTGAAGCCCCATATCTTTCTGCACCTTGGATATCTTCTCGTACCCAAGCATGTTTCCTCTTGTGAGGATTATTTTCTTGAGGTGGATCTACAGGTTCTTGAGGTTCTTCTAATTCTCAATCTTCTTCTTCAATTTATTTGTTCATGGTTGTGTCATGAATTTTGGGTACTTCTGTTTCTTTAGCAGGTCTCTTTCTGGATTTGTTGTAAGCTGAGTCTTCGTCAAATTTTACATCCCTGTTGATGTCAATCTTCTTGAATCCTAGGAAAGTATATTTTGTAAGACTTCAACCTTTTAGAGTATTCCACAAATATACCCTTCCTTCCTGAAGGATCTAACTTTGTCCTCTTTTCTTTCGGAATGTGTATGTACACTGGACAGCTGAATGTTTTGAGATGGCTTACTTCTGGTTTCTTGCCAAAAAAGACTTCTTCAGGTTTCTTGTTCTTGAGTACTCTGTGTGGAGTACGGTTATGTACATACACCGCTATTCTGGCAGCTTCTGCCCATAAATGCATGGGAAGATATTGATCATGAAGCATGGCCCTTGCAACTTCCAAGATCATTCTATTCTTCCTTTATGCAACCCCATTTTGTTGTGGATTATATGGAGTGGTTAACTCCCTCTTAATCCCTGAATCTTTACATAACTCTTTGAATTCATTTGATGTGAACTCTTCGCCATTATCTGATAAAAAAATCTTGATGTTGTTTTCTGTGTGGTTCTCGATCAAGGCTTTGAATTCCTTGAACTTGCTGAATACTTCTTCTTTGTTCTTCATAAAGTATATCCATGTCTTCCTAGAAAAATCATCAATAAAAGAAACATAATATACATACCCGCTTAGAGAGTTAGATGACATTGGACCACATACATCGGAGTGGAGGATCGCCAAGATTCCTTTTGCCTTGCTCTCACTACTTGGAAATGTCTTCTTCATATTCTTTCCTTTCATGCATCCTTTGCAAACACCTTCATGTTTTGTCTGCATTTCTGGAAGACCTTCAACAACTTTTCTTGCAAGTAGTCGTGCCTTGTAATGCACATGTGCAAGCCTTCTATGCAAAAGTTCATTTGGTTCTACCGAGTCATGAACCAAATCTTGTTTTGGTTGGCCCTTCAATTTGTATAGACCTTCTTCTTATTCCCCAATCAATACTGCATCATCAATAGTCTTTCCCTTTGTCCACATAAGAACTTAGCCATCTATAAAAGAAACCCTCATGCCTTTTGCATCCAATGGAGATATGGAGAGGAGGTTCTTCTTTAGTCCTGGTACAAACAATACATCTTTCATCTTCATAGACTTTCCAGAGTCTAGCTTATAGGAGGATTCACCAATACCTTTTATTGGATACTGGTAGTCATCCCCAAGTTTCACCTTGTGAGGTGACTCATGTTCAAATATTTTCACAAAGGGTTCCTTGAATCCCATCATGTGTTTGGAAGCACCACTGTTTATAATCCAATCATTACTTCCAAGTGAGATAGTTCCCATGAGAGCGGAAATCAAGACATATTCTTCATCACTTGAAGAATCATCAATTTCTTGTCTGATTCTCTTTGTGGGAGGTTCATCATCCTTTGTAGCATGAGCATGATATTTTCTCTTGTTTCCCTTTTTCTTGTGAGAGCTCCCTTTGTTTTTAGGACAATATATGGATATGTGTCCTTTCTCATCACATGTATAGAAAATGAACTTAGACAAATATTTATACTTTCTAAAGTTACTCCTCTCATGAGAGTGCTTATGTTTGTGATGCCTTGTTCTATTTTTCTTGGATTGTATTGTGAGAGCTTGATCTTCACTTCCCATATTTTCTTCTCATGCAAATATTCAAGCTTCTTCTTGTGAGCATTCCTCCCATAGTTTGTTAAAGTTGACTAGCTTCTTTCTTGCATAAATCCCTTGAATGAAAGAGTCCCAAGCCCTAGGGAGACCATTCAAGGTGGTCATCAAAAATTTTACATTCTCTACTTCTTCATCTACCGCTTCCAGCTGTTCCTTGATCTGAGAGACCCTTGTAAAGTAAGATTGGATGGTTTCCACATTCTAGATATTTACATTCTTTAGTTGGTTTCTCAGATTCATATTTTGGTTTATGTTCTTTCCTTCAAACAGTTTGGTCAGGGCATCAAGCATAGCTTTATATGTCTTTAGGGAGCACACATGTGGTATGAGGTGATCCTTGATTGAATCAGCAATAATTCTCTTAGCTATGACCCATTTCTTCTTGTGTAAGTCCTTAGCCTCATCTCCCTCTGGAACTGGAACCTCCTCATTGATGTAGGAGTCCAACTCATTTTCTTCCAGGACCAGGGAGATCCTATACTATCAGGCTCGAAATTTATCAGCTCCCTCAAGCTTTTCATCAAGCTTGGTATGATGAGACATCTTTAAATGAGAACCTCAAATGGAAATACAAAATATTCAGATCTTACCAGGTTAAGATGTCGGATTTGAATTTCTGCAGAGTTGGTTCAGGAGCACATTAGGGTTTGAATTTCCTGAAGTTACGTCCAACCAAAAGCTTTGATCTTGATCTCTAAATTTCTATTTTGAGGAGGAGACCACTCTAGGCCTGGGCTCACTCAAAAATTCCACTTATGTGGAAAGCCCTAATTTCCAGCAGTAGTGTCGGGCCAAAAACTAAAAATGCTCAGAATCAGATTCTGCTTCGACAGAAAGATGTGCCCTATAGAGGAGATTCATCCCAACCTTCTTTTACTGAAAATGTGTGGAGAGAGATCCAAAAAATAGGAAGCCCTAGTTTTCGCAACTACATAGTGTCTTCTTCTCAAGTTAGCTCTGATACCATGTTAGATTTTTATCATTTAAGCTAGCATTATATTAGGATCTTTAAATGAGATACTAACAAGCACAACAATCAAACATAAGAGACAATGAACAGAAAGTTTTTCCTTGGGGAAACCATAAAGGATAAAACCTTGCAACTTCCTTAGAGATAGAATCAACACCAAAAGCAAAACCCCAAAAATAGTAAGATGATCTCCTTACAGCAGTAGTCTCTCTCTCTCTTGTCCCAGCAACTTCTTCTCTCTCAATTATGCACTACAATTTTCTAGGAGAGTCTAATAACCCTAGGGCCTCACAACTGCAGGGACTTTAACCCTTGATCAATAGGCTGGTTACCCAGAATGACTTGACATGACTTGCTTACATTATTGAATCTCTCGATAGGAACATCGGGGCATGACATGACTCAATTACATTACAGACACTTCCTGGAATAAACATCGGGGTACAATACATAAGATATATAGGTGAATACATTCCAAAGTTACAAATACATCAAAAACATCTCATAAATGTGCATCACATGCCACTAATCAAGCTCCACCCATTTAGCAATAATTTACAGCAATGCCGATGAAATCACCATTTCTGGCCACTCTAAATCTAGCATATTTATCCTAGGTAATGAACGATCATGTTCATATGAACAAGTGGCCTGCAATTCTTATAGCTGATTTTACCACTCCAGGTGAATCACACTTGTATGGCCTTCCCCTGTCCCTTTGAAGACTCCTTGGACTCCTTGGACCATTTTTTGTCCTTTGATGTTTCCTTGACCATCCCTAAAAACATGTGAAAATTAGTACAGGCGACTTTTAAACCCCTAATCACGTGTATACGCGGGTTTGACTCCTAAAACCATGTACATCGGGATGTGTGCATAATCCAAATCCTTTTGGATTTTTCCTTGACATGGATCTGACTCACTTGACTCCTAGCCTTCCCTATGCCTTGAGATCGCTTAGATTCGACCTTTCATTACCCCTTTGAAAAACTATATAAGGAACTCTATGGTACATTGAAGGCATATGAGAGAATTGAGAGCAAAGAAACTATAGTCCGTTGTTTCCAGAAATTATGCTTGAGTCTGCATCCCTTTGTCCCTTGGAGCACTTTTGTGTTCTTCCCAAGCTTTCCTTTTGCTTGTGAGCTTGCTATCGAGAGATGGAGGATTAAGGTGGTGGAGGCCCAAGTGGGGGATTCAGTTTCTCCAATTCATAGACGTGCCAACAGAGGTTGTATCCATTGTAATCTCTGATTTTACATTAATAGAAATATCTTTTCCAGTCCAATAATGTATGTTTGAATGAATATTTTATCCATGGATGTTTTCAAATGCTTATACATTGTTGATTATATATGCTGGAATAGATCTAACACCAATATATATAGTATGCTTGTATTGTTTACTTGTTGTTGAGGAAATCAATTCAAGCTGAAGTTGGAAAGCTCAACGGGGATCTACTTCAACTGTCCGGAATAAGGTACGAGGTCTGATCTTCAGTGTTAGATATTTAATTTCTATTGCATATTGGAAAGGATTTATTTTTGGAGTCAAGCTGTCTGTTGTGGTACCCAAAGCCACAGGAATTTCTCTCCGTAATAGAATTGGAGACTCCGCTGGGGAGTTCCTAGTAGTTGTCCTTTGGGGGTTTTCTATCGGCATTCAATGACTTTGAATTTCTCTCTCTCTCTTGTTTCTGTGTCAGGTCTAGGGGCATTTTTTCCTGGTAGTGTCTGATTGGTGTGAAGTTTGTCTCAGCTTGTCTGTTTGCCTTGATTTTTATGCACCTTTCTTCCTGTACGCAAGTTTTGAACTCACGGTCACGTATACACACGGTTTTCTCTGCCATTTCTGTGTATACACACGGGTTTACCAAGAACAGTCACGTATGCCATTAGTTTTGCCTTTTAGTGGAAGTTAAATGGTTGCTGGGTGAGTTGTGATGATTGATGAGTCTCCTTTGATACTGCCAGAGTCTGTATACACCTCTGTTTTTTACCAGAGATGTTTTTTTAGGGTAAATTTTTTTTTTAGAATGTTCTTGTCATGGCATTTTTTTTGGGGGGGGGTTAGCGCATTAGAATTCTTTTACCTTAGTGCTTTGCTTGAGTGCTGCTTCAGTGTGCTTGCAGAGTCTGGGGGTTGTAGAATCATTCTTTTGCTTTTTATATCTCATTTTATTTCAAAAAATCCAAAAATATTTGCTTATCATCATGCATTGCATTTTGCATAGTACTTGCACTGGATTTGCTTTGGATTATTAGTCAGGATTTCATATAGGAAAGCTTGCATTTATCATTTGAAGAAAATTATGCATTTCACATAGTAGCATACCCTGTTTTCATGGACACAATGCATTTGCATTGATTGTTATGTGTGCATTTTACTTCATGTTGTGTCATAACACCATTAGTTGCATGACCATATCCCTCTTTTGAGTAATAAAGCCAATTAAAATCAATGCTTAATTAAAATGAAATACACTATTTTATTTGATAGGGTTCACCAACAAGATTAGGTTTTAGGGTCTCGGAATAGTTCATTGTGAGTAAATTCTCCAAGACCACTAAACAACAACATGTATGTGTCTGTCCAGGTGAGTGTGTGAAATCCTTGGTATAACCAGTGTTTCTCAGGATCCTCCTCTCAAAAGGGAGTTAAGCATGAGGCAGTGTGAGTGGTTATTGATTGGGATGACCCCTAGTCATAACTGAGTATCACCGGAGATATTTCCAGGATTGTATTCGTATCTGGGGGCTCTTTCGAGAATTTCAGTCTTTGCTACCCTGCCCATACGGTCAATCCCACCTGCGACTGTCTGCCTCAGCATTGATTATATTGAGGTGACCTTAGTGTCCTTACCTAGGATATCGAGGGGGTACTTTGTAGGGATTATTTTGCAGGTGTCCCGGCCAGGTTGGGGTCGAACTTCACAGTCGCTTTACAAGTTGAAGCTGAGGGCCACAATAATTGGTTACGTACCTCCGCTTGTTGTGTATGGGAGTCTCAAGCCTCTCCTAGGTGAGACATACCTGCTTCATTTGGGAGCTCACTTATCCTACCCTTGATTGCTTGCATTTGGCTTTAGATTTTATTGGTGATTGCTCTGTGCACGATAGCTTGCCTAGGGTTTGCGTAGATAGAGAGTCTTTTATATTTTTTGAGTCATTATGGATTTGGTTGTGGCTCCTTGCCGTTCTCGTTGTTTAGCAGGACTTCTGCCTTCTACATCTCCTCCTCCTTTGGGAGAGAGAAATAGACAATCCAGGCAGACTACTTCGCACATTGATTCACACACCATGGGAGACCATATATAAGGTATTCCTGAACCACCTTCTCCCATTCATGTGGAAGATGGGGAGTTTTCTCCTAACTATGACCCTTCACTCGACTTGACTGAGTCAGGTCCTATGATTTCTGAGATAGGAACCTTTCATGATAGACCTACTTACTCTAGGGTTGATTCCCCATTAACGCATCGCCGGTATGGAATGCTGGAGGATGACGAGACTCATTTTGAACCCGCGAGCACTAATTATGGTAGTTATGGTATGTCTATTTTTTCCACACATGATTTGGCATTTCATGTCAAGTCTGAGTTCGAGCCTAACACTATGCCTAGGGGCACTCTCATTCCTTACCATGCAGAGAGGTTTGGGAGCACTAGTCACATTGTACCTTCCATCCCGGTGGTGAAAGTTACATCACATATTCCTCCTAGGTCTAGGGTTAGTGATCCTATTAGGATACTAGATCTGAGACGAGTGACTATAGGGAATAGTACATACTTAATTACATAGATCCCTTCATCCTCTGTCCCTAGCTCTTCAAATGTTCACCCTCCACCTCATTCACGTGGTCCTTCAGGCCAGAATGTTGCTACGAGTTATGTCTGTACTATGGTTACTAGACCGGTAGTGTCTTAGCTTCATGTGCCACCCATTGTTTCGGGAGGTCATGTTCATACTTCTAGAGGTCACATTCCTACTTCTGGAATGTATATTCCTACTTCTGGAGCGTATATTCCTACTTACGAAGTGTCTCATGGGACATATCATGCGATGACTTATGGACCCTATTATGGGACGCAGTATGGATAGGGTTCTTCACCTTATGGGGGCGGGTATCAACAACCTGCTTACTCTCCAAATTATGGCTTTGTAGATCCGAATAGTCAAGGTACACCACACTATGGTGCTTCCATGCCAGCCTATATGGGTCAAAGAGGAGGAGGGCACTATGGGCAAGGCCATGGTGGTAATCAGACCTATGTGAATCAGAACTATCAGGGAGAGGTCCATCGACCTCATCATCTTAGGCTCCCTTTCCTCACAACGTTGAATCTTCCTAACTTGTCAAGATTGACAAACGATCTTGTAGCTCATGACCCGACTTGGCCAGCTGTCCCTACTAAGCTTCCCTCAGGCATACCCAAGTTTGAGGGAAAAACGGGAGAGGATCTGAGCGAACATGTTACAACCTTTCACCTATGTTGCTCTTCGAATTCCTTACACTAGGACTCCATCCGTTTAAGGCTGTTTCAATGCACCCTTACAGGGCCTGCTGCGAAATGGTATATAGAGCTACCTAGGGGGGAATTCACTTTGTTCAATGCCCTAGAGATGAATTTTCTTAACCACTTCCAGCTACTAGTGTGTTATGACATTGGTACTAAAATCTTGTCAACATTTCGGCACGATAAGGCCACACATATCTCAGATCATATCCAAGAGTGGTGTAGATGAAAGAGGTTAATTAAAGCCTTTATACCGTCGGAATTCCTCCTCGAATGGTTCCTTAAGTCGTTATTGCCATATATAGCGAAGGATGTTTCTACATCCGGAGTGCAGAATGAGGAACAAGAAATTTTTAGGGCACAGGAACTGGACTTGATTTATGCTCAGTCCGGTTTGTTATATGAGATCATTCCCAACACTCTGCGTTCTAGTTTTGACCCCAAAGTTAAACCTAGACCACATGCCGATGGCATTGTTGGTTGTGCAAGTGCTAAACCTGCGGATTTAGTTGCAAAACAAGTTAGTTAATTTTCAATCAATCAATCTGCTTCGGGACAAGACAAGGCTTCATCTCAAGCTACCCAAATGGTGAGTGTACATTCAGTGCAATCGTCGGAACTGAAGGGAAACCAACAACCCAGACAGAATAAAAAGAAGGGTAAGAATAATCGTAAGGGTGGGAATAGGAATGAGAATGCTAATAATAATGACAAGAACACCCGTAATGCTGGGGGGGACAAGTTGTGTAAGGACGATCACCTCACTTATTTGTGCCCTCGTATCGATGAAGCCTCGATATTCTTGGCACAGGGCCTAGCTGTGCTAAGTAACCCTTTACCTCACAATGAAAATATGAACTTGAGGACCCATGATCAGTGTGGTGGTGATCAAGATCTGCCAAAGGGTAGTGGCTGTGGTTGCATTAACATGGTACGTGCTGCGAAAGTTGTGACCCATGCGAAGGACTATGGTTCGTCATAACCCAGCCCAGGAAAGGAACCTGATCCACCAGGGTCTCCTTTGCGTATTGAGAAACCTATGGATAAACTTGAAGCTGCACCTCGCATTCCTAAGGGATTCCTTAAGCATTCGGTACACAATCCTAATGCCCGAGTCGCCAATAACTATTCAGTTGTCGAGGATTTGGGCCACATGCCTTGTGCGATGTCTGCATTGGAAATACTTCAGAGTTGTCCTTCGCAAAGGAAGGATTTTATTTCTGCCCTTGGTGTGAATGATGGTAATTCTTCCTCCATGATTAAATTTGAAACCACAAGACTTCTGCCTCGCTTGCCTTACTATGTGTCTCTTTTGATTCACGTAGAATGTCTTAACATGACCATCAAGCACACTGTGATTGACGAAGGCGCTGCTGCTTCTGTGATGTCTTTATTGTGTTGGAAGGGTTTAGATTCCCCTGAGCTGTCTAAATCAGCGACCATGTTAACTGCATTCGATGGGAGATCATTTAGGCCGCTCGACATCCTTCCTTCCCTTAAGTTCCGTTTGGGAGGGAAGACCGTTGCGATAGAGGTCGAGGTGGTTGATGCGCCCCTTGACTACAATCTCTTGCTGGGTAGGAATTGGATGTACAGTATGCAAGCTGTAGCTTCTTCCCTATTTTGCGTTATATGCTTTCCATTTAATGGGAAGATAGTCACGATTGATCAAACGTCATTCAAGAAACTGTTTGTTACCGCATCTTTGGGAGCTTCGATCCTGATCGTTGAACACTCTCAACCGGCAACTAGGAGTGTGGGTGTAGGCATGTATCCATCCCTCATGGGAATATTTAGTTGTCTTGCACCGATCCTTATGATAGGGTCTAGTTTTGGTGAGGCTTCGACATCTATGAGATCGATGTATTTTCACATGAGTCATATGGAATATCCTTGGATTCTTCCTACACCGAGTACTCCAAGTGAGCCCATCGTGATGAACGCATCGTTGCCTACAACTATGATAGCTTATCAAGCTAATATAGAGTGTGTTGCAGAGCCCAGTCCTTCCTCTTCACGGATGGAGGAGGAGGACCCTTATGTGCTGCAGGCATGGGCAGTACAGTCTTCTCGCATGCATGACTACCTTGATACTGTTTTTCCTTTTGATGAAGCGATTATTGAGGCCATGTCGGGAGTTGAGCCACCATGGGAGGAACTCCATCATAGATCTTACTTTCTTCCTGAGCTTGACTGCTTGCAACGTGAGGACTTTAGGGTGGTTCTTAGTGAGAGAGTTGGTAGTCCTATGGTTCCATTAATCTCTCTTGGTACGATGGCTAATGGAAACATGGAAAACATATCATCAACGATTCCTATCAATATCTCTCGCGATCCTGGCAGGATAGAGAATGTCTATATTGGGGTAGAAGGTTCCCATGCTGAGATTCAAGAATACACCGAGCTGTTTAAGGAATTCCGTGATATCTTTTCTTGGTATTATGATGAAATGCCAGGTATTGACCCTCGTATCATCGAACACAAGATTAAGACTTATCCCAATGCTAAGCCTGTTCGACAACGCTTGCGTGTGGTGAATCCTAGGAAAGCACCCGCGATTAAGGTAGAGATAGAGAAACTGTTGAAAGCCAGTTTTATCTATCCTGTTCCCTTGATAGAGTGGGTTTCAAACCCCGTTCTGGTGGATAAGAAGCAGGGAGCGATCCACATATGTATTGATTTCTGTGATTTGAATCATGCATGTTCTAAGGACAATTTCCCCACACCATTTATTGATCAGATTTTGGATGAGTGTGTGGGTAGTGAGGTTTTTTCCTTTGTGGATGGCTTTTCCGAATATAATCAGATACAAATTAAACCTAAGGACCAACATAAGACTGCATTTATTTGTCCTTGGGGAACGTTTGCATATCAGAAAATTCCTTTTGGCCTTAAGAATGTTGGAGCTACTTTTTAGTGGGAAATGACCTTGATATTCCACGATCTCAAGTCAATTATCGAAGTATTTTTGGATGACCTTGATGCTCATTCTCGTATGAGAATGCGTCATTCCTATCACTTGAGATTGGTATTCAAAATATGCCGCCATTATTTGGTTAGGTTAAATCCTCATAAGTGCATCTTTTGTGTGAAGTCAGGTTGCTTGTTAGGATTCATCGTTTCTAAAGAGGGTATAAGAGTTGACCCTTTGAAGGTTGAGGCAATAGTTCAGTTGTCTCCCTCGAAAAATATTTGTCATCTTCAATGTTTGCAAAGCATGGAAAACTTCTTACGGAGATTTGTGGTCAATTTTGCCAATTTGACTAGAGGCTTCATGCGTATTTTGAAGAAGGACACCACCTTTTGTTGGAATGAGCGAGCCCAGGAGTCCTTTGATGCACTCAAGCAAGCCCTAGCATCAGCCCCGGTGATTAGTCCCCTAGACTATAGCCGTGATTTTCCTTTTTATGTGGCTGTGTCCATGGAGACGATTGGTATGGTTTTGGTTCAAGAGGATGAGGAGATCCAAGAGCATGTCATATACTATCTGAGTCGGAACCTTATTGATGTAGAAATTCGTTATTATCATGTTGAGAAGCTTGCTTTAGCTACCGTACATGCGGTTCAATGATTGAGACATTATATTCTCCTTCGCCAGAACTTGGTTGTAGCCCATGTCAATCCATTTCAATTCGTCCTCACTCGAAGGATGATTAGGGAAAAATATAATAAATGGATTGTCATCCTGCAAGAATTCAATCTCGAATTTGTTTCGGCAAAATCAAAGAATTCATTAATTTTTGCAAAGCTTATATCGGATTTCCCAAGCAAGGCCGAGGAGTTGGTTTGTGAAGATATGTTTATCAATGAACACATATTCTTAATCTCAACTTTAGACCCATGGTATGGGGATATCATTATATATTTACAAACATTGAAAGTCCCTACTCACCTCTCATGGGATGAACGATGATGATTACATCACGTGTCTAAGAATTACCTCATAGTGGATAACACTTTGTACTATCGTGGGGTAGATTCCATTTTACGACATTGTTTAACTCATGAAGAGGCTGAGGTAGTGCTTAATGATTGCCATGGAGGGGCATGTGGTGGTCATTTATCTGGGCTTTCTACAGCCCAAAAAATATTAAGAGCGGGTTATTTCTAGCCATTGATCTTTAAGGATTGTGTAGATGTGGTCAAGAGGTGCCACCCTTGCCAGGTGTTTACATGTAATATGCGCTCAAAACCTGCCCCGTTACATCCCATCATCACCGCCGGTACCTTCACTAAGTGGGGGCTCGATTTTATGGATTGTAACCCAGCTTCAGCTGGGGGGCATCATCATATCATAGTGGCTATTGATTACTTCATGAAATGGGCTGAGGCTATGCTTACATTTAAATCCGATAGTGAGACAGCTGCACACTTCATATTCAACTAGATTATTACTCGGTTCGAAATTCCGAAAGAGCTTGTCACTGACCATGACTCGCACTTTCAGAATCATATGATGGAAGAGTTGGCGTCAAAGTTAGGGTACAAACAAGATCATTCCTCCTCTTACTACCCTTAAGCGAATGGACGGGTAGAAGTAGTGAATAAATCACTCAAATCCATTCTCCAACAAACCATCGCACAGAGCAAGAATAATTGGCACATCATGTTATATCCTGCTTTGTGGGTGTATAGAACCGCTATTAAGACTGCCACCGGTTTTTCTCCATATCAACTTGTACATGGAGTGGATTTGATATTGTCGGTTGAATGCGAGATTCCTTCTTTGAAGCTAGCCGTAGAACTCTTACTAGACACTTCACCATTGGAGGAGCATTTGGTCCACCTTGAGAAACTTGATGAGCAGCGTCGAGATGCCTTGGTGGCTCTGGAAGTAAATAAACGTCGCATAAAGGTCCAGTACCATAAGTCTATCCATCCAAGGAGGTTTAGTGAGGGAGACTTGGTCCTTTTGTGGGATCAAGTGAAAGAACCCTTGGGTGCAGGAAATTTTAACCCCATGTGGCGTGGTCCTTACGTCGTCAAACGTGTGTTAGAGAAGGGTGCTTATGAGTTAGTGGATTATGAGGGAACATCCTTGGCGGAGCCTAGAAATGGGCTCTATCTCAAGAAGTACTATGCATGATTCTCAGCCAAGACTGGTTATTGTATATTATTGTCCAATTTTGCGTAGTTAGGTATTTTTCTTATCATGATCGGGTTTGTGATTAGTTTCCATTTCTTTTGGAAGATGTCAATGGAATCTTCCACCTACATAGGATTCACGGATGGTGCGAGCGGCCACACTCAACACTCAGCCTCTGCTGCTTGGGTGATTTATACTCCTATGGGTCAGGTACTGTCTTCAAGAGGCGTATGTTTGTAGCCATCTTCAAACAATGTTGTTGAATATAGTGTCGTTATTGAGCTTCTACGGGATGCCATTTCACATGGAGTTCTCTCTCTTGAGGTACATCTTGATTCAGAGTTATTAGTGTCACAGCTTAATGGTTTGTACCATGTTAGAGATCTGATGTTATTAAGAAGATTCTTACGTGTGAGATTATTAGAACGAAAATTTGACAATAGAACATACATACATATTCCAAGAATTAATAATCAAGTTGCTAAATCATATGCTAACTACATTTTAGATTGACATTTGTTTCATACATAATAAATTCATCACAAACACAAATTTTTACACATGTAAATAAATAAACCGATCACCATAATTTTTTTTATATAACATCCAAAATGTGGTAATACATAGTGTCATGATACAAAAATGGGGCTCTCGAGCCACTAAGATATAATACACAATAGTACAAAATGTATAAATCCCAGGTATCTAAGCCTATGGAGGAGGAGGGGGGTTGTGATCATGGAAGGTCACTACGACTCTAGCTAGCCATTAGAATAATCGCACCCATGCTCGTGGTACACCCACCACCTGGCGTTGCATAGCCTCAGGAAAGTCCTCGACTTGCGCCATGAGAAACCTATGTGTCAGCCTCACAAAATTGGTATGAATGCTCTGGAGTGTCCGCTCTGCATCCACACCCATGATATCATCTTGTCTTCCCCTCTGTCTGTGAAGAGGGAAGCCTTCAGGCCGTCGTGGTCCCACATCTACATACAAATGGTAGATGTCACTATGTATTGTCACACAAAAATATGTCTTTTGATTCCATATAATCAGAAAACGCAAAAAAACTAAATAACTCAAAAATTTAAAGAGAGGGTCGGGATTCGTTACCTATATAGGCATATGCCGATCCTGGTGGTAGCAGCATGTCTAGGTCCCCCCGGAAATCAATCCCCGCATAGGGGTAGTCATCGATGGCAACTATCTGTCATCGCCACCATAGAAAGAACTTAGCTGGATAGGGGTTGGACACCCTACCTCCCCCCAGTCTATGCATCACATCTACCCAATGCCATTGTGCCGGATCTCGAAACCTGTGAAGAGAAACATCAACTCTGAGGCTCAATCCTGGAACACACTCAAAGAAAAACATGCTTAATATACTGCTGAACCCAAATTTCTGCACTCTTCCTGCCTTACACTCACTGATCTAATGTTTCATGTTTCTCAGTAGTGTAGTGCTCTAGTCATAGACCGTGGGTCTCATGCACTCCACTACATAGAACATCAGAGGCCACGAGGCCTAGTGGAGCGAAGCCAAGCCTGTTATCCTGCCCAATGTAAATAGAATGGACTTTAGGCCCAGCACCTGTATAGAGTTGGTTGGGACCTGACTCCCCACCTTCTCTATGTCTGGATAGCACTACACCGCAATGTCCTCATCGATAGTCAGGCCAGCTCCAGGCCCACCGCGAGAACAAAGGTTCACTACATCCCCCCATCGGGAAAGTCTGGTAATAAAGTATATGTCCTCCACCTCTATAGTGAGGGACATCCCATCTATCTGGAAGGACTCAGAGTCTGGATCCCGGTAATCCACTAGCATCTGCAATAGTCATGGTTTGGACCTCAAGCCACCAAGACACCAAAACTTATAGAGTCCACATGCACGTGAATCCTGTTGAGCCATTAGATCAGCCCTTATTCCTTCCTCTACCTCACCATGTTCATGCTCTCTCCATTCTAAGACCATCCTGCACAAAAAATTGCAAGTTTTCCCATTAGATTACTTAAAAAACCTCATGCATGGCCTCATATGTGACTGTTTGCCAAACAACCACGTATGTACGCGACTGCGAGGGAATTTTCCGCGTATATCCAACCCTATACGGAAAAAAAAACCATCGATTTCCACGTGGGCCACAGTGCCTTTTCTAGTTTGGCCTAGAAACCTCAAATAACCATGGAATTTCATAAAAATTGCATCAAAATGGAAGAGAAGAGCATGGGTAAGTACTTGGAAGAAATGGTAGTGGATTCCACCAGCTGGATCTCCTGGAATTCGCTGTTGAAAATCTGAGGTCAATTCGGTAAAAATTTCAAATCTTTTATAATATTTTGAATTGTTTACTATTTATAGAAAATTTTCAAAAATTTTACCCCCTTTCCTATAGTTTCGACAATTTCTAATCATTTTGGACCGTTTTTGACCTAATTCATGGTGTAGGAGTCCTTTTTGAGTGCTGTTTCAGCCGTTGGATTCGTCTGTTCGTGCTGATCTCAGGTATCATGTCTAAGTTGGCATATAGGTTAGGTTTCATCACCGTTTGCATTTTGCATGACCTTATGACTGTTTCATCATAGCCTTAGGTACGAACCCACTCTATTATGTCATGGAACCTTCTTGCTGTTTTAGAAGTGGCATGGTATGAGTGGTAGCTTGACCTTGCATGGGTACCCTAGGTAGCACCTTATCTACATTTTGGTGCCCATGCTGGAGTTTTGTCCTTTAGGGTGTGGGAGTCCGTTGTATAGTACTGCCATGACATTTTGCAAGAGCCTCATACTCCTCTTGATCTTTTGCTAGCCTATTTCCCTTAGGACTCCCTTATGTCAAGTTGTAATTGCATTATCATGAGATTTGCCCACCTTATTGAGCTTTTTGTTAGCTTCCCTGACAATGCGTTTCAGACATATATCCCGAGCTTGTCTCATCTCTAGCCATGTAGAGCCATTTTATATATCCTTTGCAACTTGATTCCCTTTTTACTGAGAGGGGATTTTCCCCCGAGTGTCGATATCCTACACATGTGTCCTTGCATTGAGCATAAGTATGTTCCACTACTTAGAACTAGTTTGTTTTCCCCTATGACACCCGTATCCTCCTAGTCTGTAACTATAAAGCAGTTTTATTCTTTTTCAAGCTTTTTAAATATTTGAATAAGTCCAAAAAAATAAAAAAACCAAAAAGCCAGACAAGGAAAGATGTTATATTTGGCAACTGTTGAGTCATGTCGCCTTCGAATAGATCTCTGTATATCACATCCATTGGTTGGGTTTATAGTTTGAGTTTAGGAGATGTACTCATTTATATGAGTTTATCTCCACCGACTGGTTAAGCTTCCAGTCCCCATGGAGCCTCTGTCGATGCCTTCTGTGTCACAGAGATGTCCTAGTTTGTATATTGAGTCTATGCTGCCTTTATTTAGTCACCATTCATCGTTATGCTCTTGTTCAAAGGAAGTTGAAACCTGAGTCGACCATTCCTTAGTTATCTTGACTTTCCATGTCAGCCATCCCCGGTACAGTTACTGGTTCATACACCTTATGATTAAGTCCTTCCACATTATACAGCTTTGCTGAGTACCTCATGTTGGATGATGGGGGATGCCTTAATGCCCTCCTTCCAGCAGATTTCATCCCATCGACTTCAGATCATTTATTCTAGGATTGGAATCTAGAGTCATTTTGAGTGCCTTGAGACTTGCAGTCATCAGTGGTAGGTTCTCTCGCCATCGACAGTCTTTGGGAATACATCAATGTCCCTTGATCAATGAATCCTCTCAAGTGTTCGACCTCAACACATTTATTCATACTTGTTAGTTTGCACTCTAGTATCTTGATTCCCATTTTCATTATCGGTGGGTGATCTCGCGTCTGCTAACCGTATAATATCAATAGGTTTAGCATCCCATTTAGCATCCTCTTGATATAATTTTCCTAGTTACACTAAGAATTGTGTCCAAGTATTGACTAAATTAGTTCCTAAAAGAGTTGAATCATCTTCTTTGCTTCGAACACGTAATTTGGAACACATTATCATATAGATTTTGGGGTTTTATATTTTGGCATGGAATCCATCGGTAAGGTTTTAATGTTTATAGTAAAAACAAAAACAAAAAGGAGGTATAACAAAAGTTACATGGTGGATAAAACATTTACTGGTATAGACAGTTGCTTGTACTAAGTGGTGGTACTTTGGTTGCAAGTGTCCCTCTTCCTTTCTTGGCAGAGAAGAATGAGGGATATTTTGAATACTCCCCCCTTTTATGGTATAGAAAAATTAAATTTTGATGGATGTCATGCAACTACTAGATGAAATTAGGATGACATCAGATGATGTCACCCATTCCCATTTGATACATGTTATTTAATGAGTGGTACACATGGATTCCAACTCTCACTTCCCTTTCATATGTGGAGGCTCCATCATGCTTGTATGATTGTAGGAGGACAATGAAATTTGGTAAACCCAAGTGGTAACGACTTGGGATCAAAGTGTTTTTTCCAACTTTTCTTGGGGAATTGTTAACATTTGAAATTTTCTGCATGTCTTAGCTATTACAGGACAACCATTCATTAGGGAGGTCTTAAATTTATCACATGTTTTCAATGCACTATTATCTCGACCTATCGATCTATTGTGACCTATTTTGATATGCTCTAGACCCTTTTATGCTCAGGTTCTCGGTATGAACATTTGATCCCTTGACCCCTTTTGTTTTAGTTCTAAGTCTCTATTTTTTTGCACTCAGTATTTGACCCTTTGTTCCTACGTTAGTCCCCTTAGTCCTTTAATGCACTTTTGTAAATCTTTCAACATATTTTTAAGCTCTTATGGGCTTAGGACAAATGTATGATTTGCCTTTTTGTGAATTTATCCCTTCCCTTTTATTTAAAATTTTTCATTTTGAATAACCTTCATGCTTGGGAAAGTTGATTTCTAACTAATTTAAAAAGAATTCAAACTACTAATGAATGTCTATGAATTAGAGAGGCACTAGGAAAAACAAATAATTGAAGATCAGGGTTCAACTGCAGGTGTGAAAATAGTGTAATGGTCTCTATACTATATGAAAATATGGTGTGCAAATCATTGATGACTTGAATCAAGATGAATCCAGTTTGAGATAAAATAAAATGGTTTTCATAAAAAGGTAATCCCGATATACATTGTGTCAATATAAATAATTGTATCAAGGAGTTTTGAGAAGAGTGGTATGCCTTCTGTTAACACTCCATTTTTAACAGTCTATTTTGAGCCTGACAAAAGTTTGAAAAGGACGTTGGATGCGGTGAAGGCATTTAACAAGATTCATAATCAAAGTCTGAGATTGATCGGATGGCAGATCAACGGCGTCAAAACATTTTGCACGATGAACATGCTTGACCAAAGCCACTTTTTTGAATTGTGAAATGGTTTAAAGGATGGAGACATCTAGTGATCGAGAATGGGATCTAAGAATATCTATGGTTTCAGTCAATTTCACAAAATGGACTTGTGCGAGTAAATTTGCGAATTCAAATCATGAAAGGTGGTCCTAGCTATGAATATCAATGATCATGATAAAGAAGGGAAGAGATCTACAGTAATGGTTTATTTTGCAATGCTAACCAGCAAGGTTGAAGACTAGGATTTCACACTACGAAAAGTAGTGGGGCCCACTCGAATCAATGGCTGCATGAAGAGGTCAATCGCGATTGACGATTGACAACAAGCCTTGGTCTAAAACTGTTCGTTGAATCCAGAGAAGAAATTTGGCCGCAGAAATGATGGAACGTTGACAGTAGGCATAAAACATTCCTCAAATCTGAGGGTTGAGACGATTTCCAGGGTATAGGATTCACATCCAGTGCGGAGATGACAGTGGAGGAGACATTCACACATGCAATATACCTTCTTTTATATTGGACGATTCCCCAATTCCATTTGCAGCATGCTCACAGGTAAAATCATCCCTGTGGCAGCAGTTTTTCATGTGAGTTCGCCTACAAAAGTAAGGAAAGTAACCGGTGAATCTGCTACTCACATGGGGAAAAAGCCAGCACGAAGGGGGAAACCATTTTGTTTCCTACATCACAAGAGTGAGGAAATGTGGGAGCATCCACTTCATCAACTTTGCAGCATGGATCAACTCTACTAGGTGGCGTCTAAGAAATACTTCCCGTAGCAGACGGTAAGGCACCATGGCCCATGAAACAACGTGGCTAAGATCCCCATCAGGTAAAGGATCACTCTGCTCATGCCCTCACACATGCTGGTACCAAAAAACACTCGATGATAGAATTTGCGAGAATGTTGACCGATCATTCTCAAAAAATTATATATCTGCCTTCAAAACACTGGGGATGAGCTAACATGTCTTCAGAACCCAATTTTTTGCCTCTTCACGAATTTGCAAAGGCCCGAAGAGTTTGGCAATGAAGATCTGGTTTGAGAAGCTTATCCCTCTGGGTGTGTTGGTGGTTGGTGAGAAAACTTCCACACTCGCTTGTCATCTTGGTATTGCATCCGAAGAATGACACCGGCCATCAGGGCCTAGACGTGATACATACACCTCCAATGACATGGGGCCTGGACACTTACTCCCCGTAAGTATTGTTTCAGGAACCCTTGATACCATCTCTGCCACTAAAGCCTATGCAGTAGAAGACAGTCCTTGACTGCTCCCTGTATAAGCATTTGTTTGAATTGGAGCATCAAGGGTCTAAAGCCCACACATTCTTGCTTGTGAAGTCCACTTTCTAAGGGTTATGGGGCCGATGTAGATATGCTATACCTTATTTCCTGTGGGAGAGCCCACCCTTATAGAGATGAGAAGCACAAGAATGACAAGCCACTTAGCGGGCTTTCCTCAGTCGAAAGTAATGCGGCCCTTCTTCCAGACTCCACTGCTAACAGTGTTACCCGAAGAAGAATGAGGCGGCGGATGAGGTTGAGTAGGGGAAAAATGAAAACTACCTTGCCAGTGTTTGCCCATGTGGAAAGCTGCATTTGAAACACGATGGGAACACACACTTAAGACGGAGAAGGAGGCGTCATACTCATAACGGCCAAGCACATCAAGCTGTCACTCGGGCCGAATGCGCTGTAGATCCATAATGTTTGTAAAACGTGGCAATAGTCCCACTCTTTATACTGTTAATGCATGATTGTGACTGGAAATAGTCTTTAGGTTTGTTTTGGAGAATAGTCTCGGCACTAGAATAGTATAAATACACTCTTGAAAGAGGGAGAAAAGGAGTTGGAAGGTTGGGGGAAAACCTTCAAGGGCTGAGGCTCTCCATTGTAAATAAGATCTGATACCTGTGTTATGAATAATATTGCAGAGGAAGAGTTATTTCTTAAGACATAGATTCATGTGTCGTTGCTTCTTTCAATATGTATTTTCTTTACATGAAATGTATATCATGTTTCCATTCTAGTTTGTTGATTTCTTTCATGTTTGTAACTTAGTGTATAACATTTTGGAATTCATACTTGCTATGCTTCGCTTGTTGTTTCAGACATTTATCAAGTTTTCTTCTAAAGTTACGTGGAATTCATCTTTCTAGTGCTCCATGTGATGGGTTGTTCTCTCTTATCTTCTAAACACCCGCTAAATATCTCCTGATTGCGAGATCGACAGGTATCTTGCCTCTGTTTGCAACCTCATGCCATTCTTTTCCTCATGCGAATGTTCCCTACTTAAGTTTTTGACTCCATTTGCAATGGTCCCTTGCCCTGATAATCCCACCTGCATCTCACGTCACTCTACTTTGTCCCATTTCAAGATTCCAACCTCCTTATGATCCTTGAGTGAATATCTTACACAGATTAAAATCTAAATACAAGTGAGAGATCCATCTCTAACTGCGCAAGGCCGGAGGCGTAGCCTAAAGTGGTTCTGCTGTTACGTCGGAAGTGGGCCCTCCCCTCAACCTTGGGGGTCAAATCCCAGTGCTAACAAACTGGAGCCATTGCCAGTGACAAAATTGAAGATCCTCCCTGGGAAAAATTACATGGTTTTAGATTTGATTATTGACGGTGAACAATGATCAAACATCAAGAAGGTTGAGCACTTTTCACCTGGCGACTCCACTCTTGAAGGGTTCAGACTTCAGCAACTCTGGTGGTGGTATGACCCAGAAATCGAATGATCAGAAAAAAGGCGGGCTGGATCCATCCAAAAGGTGAACCTCCTGTGAGGCTCAAATAATGCATGGTGGAAGGTTAAGATGCTCGAGTCTACGTTTCTTCCAAGAATCTTTGTTCTATCTTGTAAGTTTGTTCTTATCCTTCCCTAATTTTTTCAGAACAGTCTTCTATGGTTCAACTCATTCTGAACAGATCTATGAATATATTCATATTTATCCTTCTTTACAAACTGAAAGCATTGCGTCATCTGGTACATCTGGTTTTGACCTAGATTTTTCTCCAGAGGCCCACGATGTCAAATATCACCCCTATGAAATTCATGAAACCTCGTTCGATAGCGTGGCTATTGCGCCTAACCTGGTCTCTCCCATTTCTCGAAGCTGGTACAAACCATTACAAATGCCTCCCATCCTCCATGACTTTCCTGCAAAACATCACAAATACCTCCCTGAATTTGATGGAGATCCAAAGACTTCACTGCTGAGAAACATTTACAAGCCTTTGAACATTTCTTTGACCTTTTTGAGATAGAACATGATGATGTCTGCATGAGGGATTTTTCCCAGTCCTTGCAAGGATATGCTAAAGAATGGTTCAAGCACTTGCAACCTAAGTCCATCAACACTTGGGAAGAGTTTTCTTGCACCTTCTTAAAGTTTTGGGGTAGGAGAAGGCCACTGGATCAAATACTTTCAGAATTGTATTCCTTGAAGAGACATGAGGATGTGACCTTATCTAGTTTTAACAAAAGGTTTGCCAACTTTTATTATAACATTACTAAGGAAGTCCAACCTCTTGAGAACATTGCTAAGATCTATTATGTAGCCACCCTTCCTCCTGAGTTGTCCCTGCTTCTTTTGGAAAGAAAATCAACCACTCTGTAGAATATGTTTATTGATTGTTTAGAGGTTGAGGAAAACCTTAAGATGTCCAAAAATTTGTCAGATCAGGATAGCGGTGGTGAAATAAAAGATATAATAAAATTGGTTGGGCCCTACAAGAAGAATAAAAAAGTCCCTATTCAGCTAAAGCTTCCTCTTGGTATAAGGAAAGATGACCGGCCCGATACAGGAACATGTGATCTTGCAGGCCTGTTCTTTGAAGAATGTGACCTGTGCCGCCCCGAATCCATACAAGATGATTTTAAGAAGGAATTTGGTGCACCTGTGTAGGATGAATATGAGGAAGAATACATGTAGGATGTACTTGAGAAGTTGGCCGTTGAACCAAGACCTACTGATGGAGAGGACCAAGATGTTATGTGAAGTCGGGAGGATAAAGCGGAAAAGGGCGATAAGGGCACTGAAGGTGATAGCATACCCTTGTGTTATGCCTCTTTTGAATTAATATGACACATGATCAAAGCCCCTAAGAAAAAGCAGAAAGAAGGGGAGATGGTGCAGTCCAAAAACCTATATGTAAGTGGAGATAATAAGAAGAAGCAGCTAGGAAATCCCTCTCCAGCTACTGATACGTCGAGGGTTTATGATGAGGTGTCAAGCCACGCAAAAGGATGCAGTAGCCCTCAGATAAATACATTTTTTAATGTTCTTCCTTTAAGAATATCACCCCATACAGGAGGAATATTCCTACTCGATTCCACTGGACAAAAGAAGGACCTCCCTCTTGAAGCACATCAAGCTCTCGCTGCAGAAATTTCAAGCAAAAAGAGGGATGTTTCATTGAGGAAATATTTTGTGGGCCCTCTCTTACAATCGTCCAAGTATTAGCTTAACAGACTACCAGAAGAAAGGAGTTTCAGACAGCTTTCCCACGAGCGGAGTAAGGAATATGTTGAGGGTTGCCATGTTTTCTATGACCCCATAGCAGAGTACATGGAAAGGCTAGGTAACGGTAATGATTGGTCACATCTCTGTGGTAAAGATCAGTCTATATTCTATGGCCTTCTTCCATTATCTATTTCATTTCTATCCATCAAGCACGAAAAAAGAACAACACTATTAGGCAAGTTGCTTGGTTGGCTTCATTGGAAGTCCAATTTCACTTAATCAGACTTATGAACTAAATTAGGTAGAGTAGGTAGGAACCAGTAAGCTCGATAATTGTCAAGCATTTCCTTCATTACTATTTTAGTTTGCTTTTTCAGTTATAAGCACACGTTTGCAGTCAAGAGCATGGTTTGCAAGAGTGGCAAGAATTCACTGCAACAGTAGCTTAGAGCAGAATGGAGATTTCAAAGAAAGATTGAAGACAACCCAATGGATTTGGCAGTTGGTCTATGGGGGTTCTTTGCTACCTCACCAGGAGGATAGCATCCCTCGTGGAGCCAGTTGTCAACACTTTGTTTTTAACGGTCTCTTTTGAGCCTGACAAAATTTTGAAGAGGGCGTTGGATGTGTTGAAGGCATTTAACGGGATTCATAATCAAAGGCTGAGATTGATCAGATGCCAGATCAACAGCGTCAAAACATTTCGCACAGTGAACATGCCTGACCAAATCCACTTTTCTGAATTGTGAAATGGTTTAAACGAAGGAGACATCTAATGATCGAGAATGGGATCCAAGAAGATCTACGGTCTCAGTCAATTTCACAAAATGGGCTTGTGCGAGTAAAGCTAGGATTTCAAATCGTGAAAGGCGGTCCTAACCGCGAATATCAATGGTCATGCTAAAGAAGGGAAGAGATCTACGGTCATGGTTTATTTAGCAATGCAAACCAACAAGGTTGAAGACCAGGATTTCACACTGCGAAAAGTAGTGGGGCCCACTTGGATCAACGGCTGCATGAAGAGGTCGATTGCAATTGACGATTGAGAGCAATCCTTGGTCTAAAACTATTCGTTGAATCCAAAGAAGAAAGTTGGCAGCATAAATGATGGAATGTGGATAGTGGGCGTAAAATATTCCTCAAATCTGAGGACTAAGATGATTTCTAGGGTATAGGCTTCACATACAGTGCATAGATGATACCGGAGGAGATGTTCACATGTGTAATCTACCTCCTTTCAGATTGGTCGATTCCCCGATGCCATTTGCAGCATGCTCACAAGTAAAATCATCCTTGTGGCAGCAGCTTTTCGTGTGAGTTGGCCTGCGAAAGTAAGGAAAGTAACCGATGAATCCGCTACTCACACGGGGCAAAAGTCAGCACGAAGGGGGAAACCATTTCATTTCCTACATCACAAGAGCTAGGAAACATGGGAGCATCTACTTCATGAAATTTGCAGCATGGATCAACTGTACAAGGTGGCGTCCAAGAAATACTTCCCACAACAGATGGTAAGGCACCACATCCCATGAAACGACATGGCTAAGATCCCCGTCAGGTAAAGGATCACTCTGCTCGTGCCCTCACACATGCTGATACCGAAAAAAAATTGACGACAGAATGTGCGGGATTGTTGACCGGTCATTCTCGAAAACTTATATATCTGCCTTCGAAACACTGGGGATGAGCTAACATGTCTTTAGAACCCAAGTGTCTACCTCTTCACAAATCTGCAAAGGCTCGAAGAGTTTGACAATGAAGATCCGATTTGAGAAACTTGTCCATTTGGGTGTGTTGATGGTTGGTGAGAAAACTTTCACACTCTCCTGTCACCTTGGTATTGCATACCAAGAATGACACTAGCCATCAGGGGCCAGACATGATACCTACACCTCCAACAACACGGGGATTGGACACTTAATCCCCGTAAGTATTGTTTTAGGAACCCCTGATACCATCACTTCCAACAAAGTCTCTGCGGTAGAAGAAAGTCCTTGACTGCTCCATGTATAAGCATTTGTTTGGATGGGAGCATTAGGGGTCTAAATCCCACACAACCCTGTTTGTGAAGTCCACTTTCCAAGGGTGATGGGGTCGGTGTAGATATGCTACACCTTATTTCCCATGGGAGAGCCCACCCTTCTGGAGATGAGAAGCACAAGAATGACAAGCCACTTAGCGGGCTTGCCTCAGCCGAAAGCAATGAGGCCCTTCTTCCAGACTCCATGGCTAACAGTGTTACCCAGAGAAGAATGAGGTGGTGGATGAGGTTGAGCAGGGGAAAATGCAAACTACCCTTCCAGTGTGTGCCCATGCGAAAATCTGCATTTGAAACACAATGGGAACACACACTTCAGACAGAGAAGGAGGCGTCATACTCATAACGGCCAAGCACATCAAGCTGTCACTCAGGCCGAATGCATTGTAGCTCCATAATGTTTGTAAAATGTGGCGATAGTCCCACTCTTTATATTGTTAATGCATGATTGTGACTGGAAAAAGTCTTTAGGTTTGTTTTAGAAAATAGTCTCAGCACTAGAATATTATAAATACACTCTTGAAAGAGGAATAAAAGGAGTTGGAAGGTTGGGGGAAAACCTTCAAGGGCCGAGGCTCTCCATTTTAAATAAGATCTGATACCTGTGTTATGAATAAGATTGCAGAGGAAGAGTTGTTTCTTAAGACAGAGATTCATGTGTCGTTGCTTCTTTCAATATGTATTTTCTTTACGTGAAATGTATATCCTTTTTCCATTCAAGTTTGTTGATTGCTTTCATGTCTGTAACTTAGTGTATAACAATTTGGAATTCATACTTGCTATGCTTCGCTTGTTGTTTCAGACATTTATCAAGTTTTCTTCTAAAGTTACGTGGAATTCATCTTGCTAGTGCTCCATGTGATGGGTTGTTCTCTCTTATCTTCTAAACGCCTGCTAAATATCTCCTGATTACGAGATCGACGGGTATCTTGCCTCTGTTTGCAACCTCATGCCATTATTTTCCTCATGTGAATGTTCCCTACTCAGGTTTTCGACTCCATTGCTAATGGTCCCTTGCCCTGATAATCTCACCTACATCTTGTGTCACTCTATTTTGTCCCATTTCAGGAGTCTGGCCTCCTTACCATCCTTGAGCGAATATCTTACACTGATTAAAATATGAAGACAAGCGAGAGATCCCTCTCTGACTGTGCAAGGCTGGAGGCACATACTAAAGTGGTTTTGTTGTTACGTCCAGAGCGGGCCCTCCCCTCAACCTTGGGGCTCAAATCCTGGTGCTAACACCTTCCTTTATTAAATGACCTAAAAATAGTAAGTGTGAAATGAATTTGTGCGAAGAGACTCGATGTCTTGAGTGAAAGTGTAAAGAACCATGTGATATAAACACTAGATATCATGTGCTAACAATGAGACAATTCGTGGAAAAAAGTCGTAAACTACAAGAATGCCAGAGAATTCATTTTGTGTGGAACAAGGACTATGTATGGATGAAACTATTGGATATTATGAGAAAATAGAGGATACAGAAATAAATTGAAGATAGGATTATTTTATGCAAGTGAGTAAACTGTGTAAGCAAGAGGAATAGAGAAACAACTCTATGCTGGAGCGTTATATTAAATTGTTTTCAGCATGGCTGGGTTGAGCAAGTCAGCAAATTGGTGTCCTAAGATTCTTAACAGGTTGGTTCCTAGAAGGTTGATGGTTGAAAATTTCGAGTAGGAAATTACAATGTGGATTAGTGTCCTCACCATATTAACAGGTTGGTCCCTATCAAATGGAGAAATGTAAGTGGATTCTTGCAAAGAGGATATGTGTCCTCACTAGCTCAACATGTTGGTTCTTATCAAGTTGATGCTTGAAAACCTATAATTGGGTGTTTACTGTAGGTATTGGTGTCCCTAATAAATTGAATCATGTAAAGAATGTAATTTTTCATTAATATAGGGAAAACAATGTGTGGTTTTCTCCCTTATTGGGTTTTCATGAAAAACATCTGTGTATTGTGTTTTCATGTTGATCTCTGTTGATATGATTAATTATGTGAGGCTTATTTAAAGTTGTTAAAGTAAAAATTGATAACATACGTCCAATATTGATTCACCATGCCTCTCATTATTGGTGTATGTTCCAATAATTGGTATCAAAGCAGGCTCTTTTAGATAGTTTGACCACTAGAAGGAAGATCTGTGTGATCACACCTTGATGGACAAGAAGGTTTCTCTAGGATTAGTGCATCATTATTTGATGGGACAAATTACGTAGCATGGATCACCAGAATGAAGGAATATCTTATGGAAATGGGATCTGATATTTGGGACTCAGTTCTTTCTGGTTACTACACTGCAAAAAGAGCACCAAAATATATGGCTAAAGAAAAGTTAAGAGAGAACAACACAATGGAGATATATTCCATCCTAAGTGGACTATATGTTTATGTGAAATCAAAGTAAGACAATGTACACTAGTGAAAGAGCTTTGGGAGAAGTTACAAAATATCTACATAATTGAGGAAGTTATTGAAACAAATAAGGAATTGTATGTAAAAGAAAGGGGAACAAGTGAATTCAAAGGTAAATTACCCTTTTGTCTTAGTTGTGATAAAATAGTACATTTTTTTCCTAGTGCTTGTATGCATAAAATGATGATAGTGATTATGATAACAATGAGAACGGTCCTTGGACAAAGATCCTTTGTTTGGTGGATCAAATTGCGAACTCTAGAGCATAGAAATGAAGCCATATTTGATGACCCTTTGGTCAGGTCATATATCTTGGATTTAGTCATGGTAGGTTATATAGTTCCAACCACTCCTCTAATAGATGCAACTGGAAGGAATTTATCTGAAATCAATTCAAAAGTAGTGAATGGCATTACGTGTGGCCTAACAGATTTTCAGATTCAAAAGGTAATTATGTGTACACTAAGTAAAGATATTTGAAACAAGCTATATAGTTTATATGGAGGAAACGATAGAGAGTCTATTGATTAAGAAGAAGAAGAAACTAATGGAGAAGTGAATCTTGTAGCATACCTTGTATGTTCCCTAGATGAGATCAAAGAGCTCAAGAAGAAGAAATCATTCCTATAAGAGAATCTAGATGAATCTAAAGAAAATCATAAAAGCATCGAACGAGTGCCCAAACTTGAAATTTGGGTAAAGTGATAAATAAATATGTCAAAAATATGATAAGAAAAAGTAGTTTTTATTTTTCCTCTCCAAATTTCAGAACTCTAATTTTATTATTTTGTTATTTCCCTTAGGAGGCCCATTTTGGACCTCAACGATTTCCTAATGTAATCAATTTAGCATATTTTTACATCGGTTCCATGTGGCCTCCATGCGCTTAACTCTCCTAATTTTACTTTAGTAACTTAAAAATGCTTTACTTCTTAATGTTGTTTAATCACCCCCATTTACTTTAAATTTAATAGATATCTATTTATTAATCTACTCATAAAATCTAATTATGCTTATAATAATCTCACTATTCCTAATTAATATTTGGGGTGTTACAGATCCCTCCCCTTCAGGAAAATTCCTCCCAAAACTTTATACCCCCCTCAGTAGCAAACAAGGTTTAATTTAAACCAAGAATACAAAACTTAAATTACTATATCACAACGTTATACAAGAATTGCTTAATTGTTTTAGTAGATATTTAATACTATTATGAATAGGACAAGTTGTGTGTGTGTCTATCACACAAAAATTCCCCCCATGCACTAAAACAATTAGACAACCTAATTTACAACATGGTCTTAATTAATTTAATAGGATATAACTTGAAACCATTCATACCCGTTATTCCCCAATCTCATCAGACACTACATGTTTCAATCATTTCATAAAAACAATAAGTTTAAGTTCAAATAAAATAGATGAATTTAGATAGAAAGACATAAAACAAAACACTCAAAAACTCCCTCATACCTTACTCAAACAATCCTTGAGTATCACACCGTCCAATCAACCTCCATAAACCTCATCACCATAATCCAGATGGTCCTGCTCACCATGGCATATTCCCTTTAATATAACACGTTAGTGTATCATACAATAGGCATTGGAACTCCTAATGGTTAGCCTCAACACTAATCATTCCCTACTTCTAATATTTGTTGTGACCTCATTGGCCTTACCTAGAATTTGGGTCTCATCTAGTAATGCAACAACTATTGGTTAGATAGACATCTAGTTACTAGTACACTTCCCCTGGTGTACCCTAGGAATCTTGAAAGGCTTTCCATAACTTCCTCCCTATCCTATTTAAGGAAACCTACCCGAGGCTTCGGAAGTCCTTCTCCATATACCTCCCTCTATGGTTTATATACCTCAATAAATGGAATTAATATGGAACTACAACTAGTATAGAATTATTTGTTCAGTTCTCTCCCAACTAATAAAAGCATATACTATCACCTTTCTCATTCATGGTTATGTGTCCCCATGAAATGAAAAAATATTATAAGTTTCATGAGACATGCTTTCACTTTCCACCAAGAACAATGATCACTACTCATCTTTATAGATGAACAATATAATATAAATCCTTTCTCAACATATTCTCATTAAATAATAACCCTTGATGCAATACTTTAAGCATTCAATGAGTGAAACAAACATGTCACTAATACCTGTCATGTATTAACATTTATCACCAAATTTAATTCCCAATGCCAATATAAAAAACATGATATCATATTGCCATATATCATCAGTGACTATACACAATGTTCAGACATCATATCATAACTATATTCAATATATTATGATGAACTAGTTAAGTATCATACTGATTCAAATATAATATCATTACGTCATTTATGTTCTTTGTTTTTACAAACATGAAGTAACTAACATAAACTAGCATCGTCTCATAAATGATGCAAATCTATAGAGTAACATAAATTAGCAACATCTCATAAATGTGCATCACATGCCACTAATCAAGATCTACCCATGCAACAATAATTTACAACAATGCCGATGAAATCACAATTTCTGGCCACCCTAAATCTACCATATTTATCCCAAGTAATGAATGATCATGTTCATATGAACACGTGTCCTGCAATATGACCAAACATCCATTTGATATATCGAAATTTGATGGAAGGCTAGGAGATGACACATATATACATGTGATGACATTCCATCTATTGTGTTTCTTCCACTCTTTAGTAGATTATAGGTATAGGCTGTGTTTGTTTCAGTGATCCCTCATAAGAAGAGCTATGAAATGGTACATTGTGCTACCTTCTAGTAAATTCATGAATTTTTCCTCTTTATATATGGTCTTTTTGGGACATTTTCAATTACCTATTTACTATGAAATGTGTATTTTTTTTAAATTTTTCTATGGAAATCCAGTTCTACTCATCTAATCATGTTCGTGAGTGATAAGGGCATTGAATTATTATCAAAGAAGATGTATCATATGCATTCTTAACATACTTGTTTGTAAAATAATTGTTTCCTACTTTTTCAAAAGATGTGACTATGCCATGATACATGACTAAAAAACAACTCATTGAGAGTGCCCAACAAATGGATGTGATTTATTCACAATCATGCACAGTTTATGATTTAATACCCCTTGTTACACAACGTATTTAAAATCAAGATAGGCCACCCCAAGGACCTCATGATGATGACATGATTGGTTATGTAAATTTCTTTGATCATATTACACACCAAATTGGACACGTTTCTGTTTAAGCTTCAGAACCCACAATTTTCTAGGAAAAGTAGCACCCCAATAATCCTTCGTAGACTTCTAAAATCCTTATAGTCAAAGATATATACATAAAGGAAAGATGAAGAAACAAAATAAAAAGAAATACGCTAATCCTGGGATAGGAGCTGCACCCAACCAAAACCCTCCAACAAAAGGCACATCAGATAGTCGAAAGTTCAAGTTCACTTGCAAAATTTGTGAAGGATATCATTTGAATGATCACTTCCCATTCATGGAGGATGTTCATGGAATGATGGTTGAACATGGTGGGAATAACAACCTCCCATGTTGACACAACCCTTCCTACAACAACAACAATAAAAGGTTGTTATAGCACAAGTATCTCTTCCAAAAGGAAGCCAAGAAATCCCCTAGAAAGAGTGAAATCCTCCTGATGATAATGTATTCATGTGTGATCATGAGGTTAATATGCATATAAGGACTTGTTCTTAATATGTCCCTCCTAGTGTTTCCGATCCATTATTATCATATCCAAGTGGTTCTCTCACCATTGTGAAACCAACCATTGACATAGTACCTCACCCTCTCAAAAGGGTTTTACCTAGAAAAACCTATAGTCCTAATGCAAGAAGTTTCTCTCAACTGCAATATTGTTTAGGACCTAGCTCAAGCACCATGCACCATGTCATCCTTGGAGGTATTACAGTGTTGAACCATGGAAATAAAGGAATTATTGTCTATGAAATTGACATTATTTATCTATCCGATACAAATTTGATCACATTTGACTTGGATCAATCAACAGGCAATATCCTTGTAGCATTTCATAGAAATGATATTTTTAGAACTATAGTCGATGGAGCTTTCTTGACTTGTAGCATTTCATAGAAATGATATTTTTAGAACTATAGTTGATGGAGGTTTCTTGACTTGTGTCGTGTCATTGAAATGTTGGAAAGAATCAATATCAACCACCTTAGTTCCATCCCACACTATGCTAAAGGAATTTAATGGACATTCATTCCCTCCTCATAGACTTATCGCAACCCACCCAATTGAATTGGGAGGTAAAATAGTTAGATTAAAATTTGAGGTAGTGGACGTGCCCATATACTACAATTTTTTATTAGAATGTAGCTATATAGATTCTATGATGGTATTAGTATCTTTATTTTTTTAAATCATTCAATTCCCTCATCAATGGAAGACATCACAATCAACTAGTTAGATTATTGAACACCCAAACTAGTGTCTAATCAAATGTTGTTTTCATCGAGGATTCACTAAATGTGGTAGAAATTTTTAAGGATGATTTCCTCATGGGAACACTTAAAGTTCAACCAAAAATTCCCCTATCACAAGTTGGTCAATTATTTACCATAACATAACAGTCTTACTTTCCACTATAAATTTTCCCCAAACCCATTCCATCGGATGATTCAACTTTATCGCAAGAGGTCTCTATGGAATACTTAATTTTGTAAAAAGATGATGAAATAATGCCCAATTATGTAGAATTTGGTGACTTGGAGAATAGATTACCCTTGTCTGCCACAAAAGCATTGTAACAAGCTTCTCAAATAGTTTCAGCAACTTTCGGTCAAAGTATTCCCTAGGAGGAGGAATACGATCGAGTTACTTCTCGCATATGGTATATTAAATCTCCAATATCACATGACTTCTTGGAAAACATTTTATCATCATATGAACTCATCGTTGAAGTTATGAAAATTTGGTTACACCCACCTAAGGGCATCATTTGTGGGGTTATTGGGAGAATATTAGTTTAATTATACCCAAGTATAGGAGCATGATTTTCATGTTCCTTCATATAATTAGTTATATTTGGAAGTTTACATTTAGGTTTAGGTTATCTCTTTGTTTATATGCATTTGAAAATTTTCCACACAAATTTTCCCTAGGGTCAAACCTGTTCAAAGTTAATGCGCCAACTCATCCTGTCTACATTTTCCACTATTTTGATAGAATATCCCACTAAACAAGGGAAATTATAGTCAACGCCTATTGCCATTTTGGTCCTCGTGTTAAGTTTTTATCATAGGAATGGAAGCCCTATTAGTACCATCATGACTTCGAGTTTGAGACAGCATATTTCTCTCTCATATATTTTTTACCATTCCTTGATGGGATCCCAATTTTTTTTCAATTTACATTATCATGTGTTAAAATACTTGTTTGAGCATATGTGACTACAACTTCACTACTTATTTCTTGTGTTTAATTTTTTCGTTTGCGGTAACTTTTTGCTACTTGGTGTCTCTAAATAAATGCTCTTGTTTAACTGACATGGATCCCTAGAGGAAACATATTTATGAGTGTACATTACTAGCCTAACCCTTGTTTGCAATTTTGTCTTTTCTTAGGCCTAACCCATGCCTTTGGAATGTAAGAGCACACCCTTGAGACACTTATTTCCTCCATTGCAATATGGCATTTTTTATTCTTTTTCAAGCATATAAATGAAGAAGGAAAAAAACTATAAAATACTAAAACAAAAACGGGGATCATTTAATTTATTTTTATTTCATCATGGAATGAAATGGAAACAATTAGTCTATGTCTCCCTTGAACATGACACATATTTTATGTCTGTCATAACACCCTGCTCATCTCCATTTTACAACTATAATTTTTTTTTAAAAATAACTCCATCGAGGGGTTATTCCTCTCGTCATTATACCTAATGTTCATGGATTTCATGAAGTTTGGTTAATTGATTCTTTTGCTTCCAAGTGTCACTCTACATCATCTTATGTGTTCAAGGGAAGTCAAAACAATGTCAACTGTTCCTCAAAATGTTTTTGACCAATCATGTCATCCTTCCTTGTGTTAGTATATAGTGTTGGATCTTGTCATCTATCCAAAGTTATATAAAAAATTTGATCTTTGTTTTATGTTGGTCCACGCGGGATCCATTAAGTACCTCAAACATATTCCTTCTTATCAAAATCAAATCATTATCAAGGAAGTGAGTCTACGAACCTTGTAGTAGCCTGGGTCTTGTAGTCAATAGTGGTAGGATTACTCAAACATGATAATGGGCATACATTGTGACCCATGATCATTTGAATCTACAAGTTTTAGACTTCAAAACATCTATTGGCACATTCTAGATTGTACTCATTAACTTGTAGACCATAAACATTATTGGTGGCCCTCCTCACGTCTATTAACAATATACATCAATGACCTGTATTCATCACATTATATAGATTTTTACTATAATCGGTCTGTATTGAAGACCTTGGGACAAATAGTTGTATCACTCATTGATGCATTGCCTGAGTAGCGCAATATTAAATTGTCATGTTAAAATACCATTAATACCTCGATATCTCTGACTTATCATATTACATGTTTATTTTCTTAGAAGTACTTTTGACATGAATGTATGTTGTTTGTGGACATGCTTGTTTAATAATTATCATGGGTATACCCGCCTCAATAAGTTGTCATATATTTGGGGAATTGCCTTATTTCTCTTGCAGGTTCTTTCCAACTCCTACATCCATAGTTCTTTTCCTTTTCCCTTCATCCTCAATTATCGATTATGTCAGATAATGTATTCTCAACTTCACCTTTGCTTCTAACCTCACACATTAAAGGTCATATGTTAACATAATATTTAGCAACCTTAAAGGTGAAGGCCAAGAGCATGTACTAGATTTGCACGCAACATGAAAACTGAAATGGACCATTAAAGAGCATGGAAAATTTTAAGGATCCATGCATATTTAAAAGTATAGAAATGTTGGCAAATTCTTAAAATGTCAACTATAAAATATTTGGTGATAACTTTCTAGAAATATTTCAAATGCTAAGGATTTTCTATTGTTTATATAATAATCTAGCGATTTTTAGAGTGAAAAAATTTTACCTCGTCAAAATTGGGTGAAATAAGGATTCAAAAAATGAAAATTGGCAAATCCTTTTGTTTGAAAAAAAAAAGAAAAATAGCCCATGTGCTAAATTTCGCCCCTAAAACTTTCCTTGCTAAAGAGAGAAAGAAGCTCATAGTCCGACTTCCACATTCCTATAAGAAAGATGCAAGTGGTTATTGACAAAGCCTCACAAGGGGTAGCTAAAGTGATTGAAGTTGCCAATGATCAGCTAAGAAACAAAAACCACAAACTTCAAGTGGTTGAAAATATATGAAATGTGTCAAATTTAAGAGAAAAAATATCAATTCATCATGAAGTTATTAAAAACTATGGGAAAAATGGGTGTAAGGGAAAAAATAAAAGGAATCAATTGGGATTTATATCCACATTTTTTAATACTTTCAAGTAACACATTTTTTTAATGTATTTCTCATTTTTTGTGGGGCGGGGTCCATTAAAAGTATGCACCGTGGGTACTAATTGGATGCAGAAAGTGTGGGTACTCTTTGGATGCAGAATGGAATTCCACATCCAATGAGTGATGGTTGACTCAAGTGAGTCGCTAACATTGACCTTGACTTGGTTATTTATATTCCACCCTTTCAATCATTACTAGTTGGATGTAGAATTGAATTCCAATCCAATGAGTGATGGTTAACTCAAGTGAGCTAGTAACATTGACCTTGACTTGGTTATTTATATTCCACCCTTTCAATCATTACTCGTTGGATGTAGAATTGAATTCCACATCCAACGAGTGATGGTTGACTCAAGTGAGCTGCTAACATTGACCTCCACTTGGTTATTTATATTCCACCCTTTCAATCATTAACTATTGACCTGTACTATGTCTTCTCCATATCTCCCACATCTCCAAAGTTGATCCCATGCTCTTCTATTTCTCTTATTCCTAGTTGTCCATCTCCGAGAATGTTTACTCAAAAACAAAAACAAAAACAAAAATGAACTAACTAAAAAAATATTAAGTTGTCATTTTCATTGAGTATTTTTTTTTTAAAACTTATCATCATGAAAAAATCTTGACCAACAATTTTGAGTGACCATCATGACAGCCACAAGTAACAAGTAATTTAGATGCTCTAACTATAAGAGTTAATATTTTTTTAGAGACATCTTAATTTTTTTTGCCTACTCTTTTGACCATTAAACTAAAAGTGCAATATAGGCTTGGACTAATTCTAGGCTTAGACTAGTGATCTAAATTTGGACTAGTGATTTGAGAGCATCCATGAGTAGTACAAATATAAAAAATATACATACCAATGAGAACGATATCTCGGTTATACATTTAATATAACATGTTGAAAGTTAAAAAATGAGACATTAAGGTGGTCGAGGGTACTTAGGATTCTAGGTAAGAGACGACCATATTGTAATTTGACTTTCAAATCATTCAAAGCGCTGTTGTAACTAACTCGACCAAGAAATGATTTAACCATGAGCTTGCAGCTATACATCCCACGTCGATATCTTCGATTCGAGCTGTACTTGGTCATGGCATTTCTAGGTGCTCTATAAATTAACAATGGTGAGAATTGTTTATTCACACGTATGCCATTGCAGTTTCCTTGTTTAGATTGAATCTTTACATTGAAGAAAAGTTTTACTGCATAGCGTACCTGCCACCATTCGCACAGTATGAATTCCAAAAAGCATTGGCCCAGTGTGTTCATGAAATCGAAGTCCTCAACATCGCCTGAAACTTCAAATTCTTCAGCAATGAGATCGCTATATCCAGGAGGTGAGCAATACCTTTTTCCCGCAAGTGCAAACTAAATCAAGATGTTGGGTAGATATAATGCTATTTCATTAGCAGTTATGTATAAATACCTAGATATAATCCTGTCTCACTCATGTTTACATGTGCAAAAACAACGCTTTCTCTGTCTTCATATTGATAGTGATAGATAGATACACAGTACAGCGATATGAACAATTAATTGTATTATATCAAGTGAACAAGTAATTGTATTATGTCAACTAAAATCGACAAGTTAAGTGAGGATTGCGATTTGATATGATTTCGGAACTTGATTGGTGATATCATTACATATATTCGAATATGAGTAGATTTAATAAAAATATCTTCCATACAGAAGGTGCATTATCACATAATTATGTACCGGAGAAAGAGAGGGAGAGGACCGTGCCTGTTGCAAAGACAAGATGGCATCCAAAACCAGATCAGATCCAGATCCTGGAAGCTATAGTCAACTCTGGCATGGTGAACCCTCCGAGAGAAGAAATAAAAAGAATCAGAGGTCAGCTAGAAGAATTCGGGCACGTTGAGGATGTCAATGTGTTCTACTGGTTCCAGAACAGAAAGGCCAGAGTCAAGCGAAAGCGACAACTTCAAAATGCAGACAAGTCTGAATCTCGCGCCGCCAAATGTGCAAGGCCCCTATCTTCATCTTCATCTTCATTGACATCAACAACATCAACGTCAACATCAGTTCAGTCTCAACCTGTCACCATTGTGAATCAAGCCCCCTCTTCTTCTGCTGGGCCGGTAATTTCTTCATTTGCCGGGCACCATTGCAATCAGCAGGCGAACCAAAAGATGAGTACTACTCAGTACAGTAACATTCAATCAATAGGAGCAGGAGGAGCAACAGAAAGCAGAGGAATTTTGAATGAAGGTACATAAGTAGTATGTCTTAACTTTGACTTCAAACTGCCATTATATAAAGTGGTTCTCTTGTCCATTACTAATATTAATCTTGGTTTGCAGGAGGCGTGCGGGAGGACTCGATCAATATCGATAACTCTGTAGTAACTGTGATCGTCAATGACATTCCAATGC
>LPNX010990523.1:10380-19134 GCA_001517045.1 Pseudotsuga menziesii | reverse complement strand
TTATTTTTCAGATCTGAAGCCTATTTTATCAATGGTGGATCTGCTTCCTTTGTTCAACTTCTTATTGAACAGCGCTGCCCATAGTTCTGCAGCCAAATTCTATATTACCATTGTGTTGCAGTGTACAACAGTTTTATAAATTTGTTATGCTTCTGAGGATGAGGCCAGCACTACACCTCTAACTGAGAAGGTGAGTATAGAAGGCTCTCTTGTGTATAAGATTAAAAAGGAAACTTGATAAAGGTGGATTTGGACAAGTTTATGTGGATCGTTGTGGTTCCATTGATCAGACCATAGAGGTTGCTTTAAAATTTGAACATGTAACAAGTAAAGGTTGTAACTATGGCCCGCATGCTAAATGGGGTGTTTATGCGGGCCCGGAGGTAGTAATGGTGTTCCCTTTGTGCTTTACAAGGGACACAAGGGTTGTCAAGGTGAGTATTATGTTATGGTTATGGATACTTTGGGCCCTAGTTATTGGGATGCTTGGAACTCTGTTGTGCAAACGATGTTTAAGAGATGAGTGTGGCATGCATTGCCTTAGAATTTATCTACATTATGGAGAAGATGCATGCTAAAGGTTATGTTTGAATGTATCCAGCTTTAGACCAATAATCACACATGGCGTTTAAATGATAGGCTAGAAGCTAGGAAAGTTTACAATGCCAATGAAGTAGACTTCAATGTGGTAGATTCCAAGCTCGCACAACATATTAAAAATAAAATGAATATGGTATATTCATAAGGAGTATATATTTAGCTTTGTGTAGTGTGTATAACTAGGCAAGCTGGAATATCTATTGTTTTAGTGAGTTTCTAAATTTGAACTCATTTCTCTATTAAGGGGAATGTTGGAGATAATGTCCAAATGATAGGCTGCATTATAGATATTGGGTTGTGCCTATCTCATGAGATCACAAGATAGGTTTGAGATCCATAAGTGTAGGATTTAAGAGCTTAGTTTGTTAAAGATTGTTTCACTATATTGTAATCATTTTTCTTTAAATAATTGAATTGGTGTTTACCAATCCTGTGTGAGTGAGCCTATGTGCTCTGCATTGTTGCCTCTCCAACTCTAAATGAGAATACAATAAATCAAGCTCAATGACGGTGAATTAAGTATCTCTTAAACTCATAGTTAATGCATTTTGTATGTTAGTTGAAGATTATATTAAGAAATAAGAAATTATTGTTGAGCTTGACAAGAGTATTTTAAGGGAAGTAAATCTTACAATAGAGTGTGTTTTCCTTATGTGCATCCATCACATAGTATTTAGATTAAGATGTATATGATTTTGATGTTATTGGGATTCATACAAGAAAGAGCTAAATGAAATTATTAATCAAGACTATTATGTTAATTTTTTTATGAGGATAGAATTGTTGACTTTATTTCTCAAACCATATAGATATGTATGATTAATTAAATATTGAGAAACAATTCCTAATCAATAGAGTTGTTGATAAAAAAAATTCTATTACCCTTTGCATACCTTTCTTAAAAATAATTTCATGAAGGCATCAATTATATTGGATATCTTCGATAAAAGCTACAAAGGGTATCTCTCGGACCTTGGTCTTTCCATAACGGTAGGAAGAAATAGATCATTGGGAGAAATATTACAAGATTTGATGGGCAAGTATCATTACACCAATCTATTAAAGTTGCTAGAAACAACACAGAAGTGGTATGCCTTCCTTTATTTAAATGATCTAAAAATAGTAAGTGTGAATGTCCTCGATTTTCCCATCTATTTTGGGGTGATAAGCACTATTGATCTGTAATTTAGTCCCATTTTTCTTCGACAAAGTCTTCCAAAAATGATCCAAGAATCAAGTGTCTCTATAAGAGGTAATCGCTTTTGGAGCACGATTCAATCTAAAGATCTTTGAAAAAAACAATTCTTCCACCCTTAATGCATCACTAGTTTGCTTCCAAGCAATGAAATGAGTTATTTTATAAAACCTATTAACAACCAAAAAAATAGAGTCATTATCTTACTGTTTGCTTGGGATTCCATGCTTAGATGTGTCCATGGGTATATGGGAACTAGTAATGGCATGTACAACCATGTATTATGTTAGTGTCCTTTAGCCATTTGACAAATCATACACCATGCCACATACCTAGTTATATCTTTTTCATCTTCAACCGCTAATACTTATCTTCAATTAAGGCTAACATCTTATCCTTTCCAAGATTTACTTCCAAGACACTATTGTGTTACATTATTATTAGAAAAGATTTGGCTTACTGGTTTAGTTTTACACATCGAAATCTTGATTGGTGTACTCTTTTGACCATTATGCATTTTTACGTTTCAACTAATAGCCTCAACTTAAAAAAGTAGATTTTTAAAATTAAAAAACTCGCAAACATTTTTAGGGTAAAAAAGTAGATTTAGTGGAAAAGAGTTATATGGCTCGGATGGTTGAGTGAGACGCTTAGACTGCTTAGTCATGAGCATATTAGTTGAACATGAGGGAAAATGGCCCGGGGTAAGACATAAAGGATACTGTAGGTTTTTCTTTTTCCTCGGTGTCCTCATAGCTCAGCTTCGGATTGGTATCTATAGTTGGTACCTATGGTAGGATATAAAATTTATCTTACACAACTAGTTGCTTCCATCTTCTTCTCTTACAAGGTATGTATTGATTATTTTCTATGAATATCCAATGATTATATTTACTTATTGTTATGAATATGTTTGTTTATGCAATATTTGTGCATAGTTAAAGTATTAATTCCACTATGTTTTAATGTAATGCACTTGCATATGCATTTCTTATTTTATGTTGCCCATGCAAGGGTTAAAATAGTTCTGAATTCCAATAGTAAGTCCATGGGAGAAATTTTGAAACATGAAATCCATAACTAGCACATCCCATAGTTAGTGATGAATGGAGATGCTATACAAGGGCCAATAAAGGTTCATTGCAGTCTAGATGAATTTTCATTTTCAATCCCCCCAAGAGAGAAAGTGTCATCTAATGTGCAACTAAGACCATGGAAGGATCAAGGGGATCCTAAAGGATGGATGCAACTTAATCATATTGTTAGCTTTAACATGCAAGCAATATGTCTATATTGGAATAAAGCACAAGCAATAGATACACAAATGAAATGATTATAATATACACATATCATTACATCCATATAAATACAATAAATCATACTTAGCATTTAGACAATTAATACATAAAATTTAAAATGAGAAGATAAATACTTTATTTTCATTCATATTAGTAAAAATACATCAAAACTAAAATTAATAATTAATTACATTACTAAAACTTCAAATAACAAATTATAAAATTATTTAATTTAGTGACCCACATCTCGTATCCTTCATTACAATATAGACTCAACAGTATGAAGAATTAGAGTATCCCAAATAACACTCTAATATCATATGTAATGCAAGTAGCCCATTTTCTTTATTCTTCGTGGGTTTTTACAGAAAATAAATTGCTAACATTAACTTTGACAAGATGATTACAAAACGCTAAGGAGAACAACTAGCCAAGTAAATGAATTTATTATATTCCATCCTTTCAGCTGTGATTCTCTTCCTCTTTTTAGCTGCCCATCTTCTAGAGTGTTCAGTCAAAAATAAAAAAACCAGCCAGAACTAAAACACGAAAAAAAGAGGATGGGTTGTTATTTTTGGAGAACAATACTCTTCTTCTGTAGTATAGTGCGGTCGTACTATAAATCTTTGAGATCCTAACAGCCACGCCTTGCCATTAAATACCACACTGCATGAAAAATATTTTTAGCCTTAAGTTTTTCTGTGAAGCTGGTCACTTGGATTACTCATAGATGCTGTACCATTGTTACATTTTTGCGTCCTGCCTCAACGCCGATGAGCATGATGACAACCGCAACAATTAATTTACAAGCTCTAAATAAAGATTTAATCTAAACATTGCAGGAGCAGTTTTCTTGTTCACATTCAATCTAAACATTGCAGGCGTTTACTGGAACAGATTTCCTGTATAGCGTACCTGCCACCATTCGCACAGTATGAATTCCAAAAAGTATTGGCCCAGTATGTTAATGAAATCGAAGTCCTCAACATCGCCAGGAAACCTATTACATGAAACTTCTAACTCCTCAGCGATGAGATCGCTATATCGATGAGGTGAGCAATACGTTTCTCCTTCAAGTGCGAATTAAATAAAATTTGTTCAGATCCAGTGTAGATACAATGCTATTTAATTCACGCTTACATGTGCAATATAAATACCTAGATATAATGTTGTCCCAGTCACGCTTACATGTGCAAATACAACACTTTCTCTCACGTCATATTGATAATGATAGATATATAAGGATCATATGCGCATTACAACGATTTCTTATGTAAGATCAGATGAAAATAAAATGTTTTAAATTTCGAGGTGGGAAAGTGAACAAGTAATTGTATTATGTCAATTAAGTTTTGATTTGATTTGAGAACATAATTGGTAATATCATTACATATATCCGAATATATTTCTAGAATAGATTTAATAAAAGTATTTTCGATACAGAAGGTACAGGAGAGGGAGAGGACCATGGCGGTTGCAAAAACAAGATGGCATCCAAAACCAGATCAGATCCAGATCCTGGAAGCTCTATTCAATTATGGCATGGTGAACCCAAGAAAAGAAATAAAAGAATCAGAGGTCAGCTAGAAGAATTCGGACCCGTTGAGGATGTGAATGTGTTCTACTGGTTCCAGAACAGAAAGGCCAGAGTAAAGCGAAAGCGACAACTGCGAGATGAAGAAATGTCTGAATCTCGCGCCAAAGGACCCTATCTTCATCTTCATCGACATCAACGTCACCATCAGTTCGGTCTCAACCTATCACCATTGTAAATCATTGTGTGCAAAGAGCTGCGTTTGACAGCCGTGAGAATATTGCGGCTAGTTGGATCTGTTGGAGATAATGTCCAAATGATAGGCTGCATTATAGAGATTGGGTTGTGTGTAAATAGGTTTGAGATCCATGCATGCAGGATCTGCATGCAGATCTAAGAGTTTAGTTTGTTAAATATTGTTTCACTATATATTGTAATCATTTTTCTTGAATTATTTCTGTGGGTCTCCAATTCTAAATGAGAATAGGACAAAGCATGTTCAACCATGGTGAAATAAGTATTTCTTAAACTCATAGTTAATACATTTTGTATGTTAGTTGAAGATTATATTAAGAAAGAAGAAATTATTGTTGTGTTTGACAATAGTTTTTTAAGGGAAATAAATCTATCAAAAAGATTATAAGAGAGTGTGTTTTTCTTATGAGCATCCTTCACATAATATTTAGAGTAAGATGTCTATGATTTGGATGTTAATGGGATTCATACAAGAAAGAGCTAAATGAAATTATTAATCAAGGCTATTAAGTTAATTTTTTTATGAGCTTTATTTCTCAAACCATATAAATACATATAGATATGTATGATTAATTGAATATTGAAAAATAATTCCTAATCAATAGATTTGTTGATAAAAAAATTCTATTACTCTTTGCATACCTTTTTTAAAAATGATTTCATGAAGGAATCAATTATATTGGATATCTTCGATAAAAGATACAAAGGATATCTCTCTTGGACGTTGGTCTTTCGATGAACTCTAGGAATAAATAGAACTTTGGGAGAATTATTACAAGATTTGTTGGGCAAGTATCATTACACCAATCTATCAAAGTTGCTAGAAACAACAAGAAAGTGAAATAATGTGATACATAAAGATTCATAGAAATAAAAAAAGGGGATTGATAAATGTAGAAAATAAAATAATGAGGAACTATTACTGCATCTATAAGACTCGATGAAATGAAGAGGTTCACAACTCATAGAGATCTAATAACAATTTTAGTTTTTTCTATGTTGGCAAGGTCCATTTTATGGATAGTCATATTTGAACTTAATCAATTACATACATATACATAATCAATAACACACATATTAGAAATATTGAATAAGCTCAATAGAGATATTTATCTCAAATAAAATATCATGTACACACTTCTCTATGAACCAATGAAAAAATACGCGTTGTGTTTACCATTGGCTTGACCAAAGCAATTTAACATCTCCTTAGTTGTTGATATCTATTTTAACTCATTTTTTAATTTTCTTCTTATTAAAAATATATTGCGATAATAAGCATGCTAGTGGTCGAGAGGATAGTCAATGTGCACAAATCACAACCATATCGTGTCTCGTAATAGAGAGACATATATAAATACTGACAATACAACAAAATTGGCAATTAGTGTCAGGTTTAATGTCCTTTTTAGTGTAATTTTTTCTTGGTTTAGTGGACCAAGTAGGTGCTAAACCTAAAGCATTGTGGAGAAATTTTAAAGATCCTAAAATTGTGTCCCTTTCATCATCCAAAATAGTGTGCTTTTTAGCTTCCCAAATAGCATCTCATTTATTGTCCCTTTTAGTGTCCAAAATAGCGCTAGGTTCAGTGTTCCTTTTAGTTGCCAAAATAACGCTAGGTTTAGTGTCCCAAATAGAACCTGGTTTTAATAGTGTCCCATTTAGAAACTATAATATCATTATTTTAGCATCCCATTTAGCATCTTCTTCATCCAATTTTCTTAGTTACACCAAGAATTGTGTCCAAGTATTGACTAAATTAGTTCCTAAAAGAGTTGAATCATCTTCTTTCTTTGAACATGTAATTTGGAACACATGCTCATATAGATTTTGGGGGTTTATATTTTGGCATGGAATCCATCTATAAGTTTTTATTGTTTATAGTCAAAGTAAAAAAAAAAGGAGGTATAACAAAATTTACCTAGTGGGTAAAGCATTTACTGGAAGACAGTTGCTTGTATTGAGCAGTGGTAGTTTCATTGCAAGGTATGTGCAGTCCTTCCTTTCTTGATAGAGCAGAATGAGGGATATTTTGAATATTCCCCCCCTTGAACGGTATAGAAAATTTGAATTTTGATGGATGTTGTGCAACTACTAGATGAATTTAATATGACATCAGATGATGTCACCTGTTCCCATTTGATACATGTTCTTTATTGAGTGGTACACATGGATTCCAACTCTCATTTATCTTTCATATGTGGAGGCTCCATCATGTTTGTATGATTGTACGAAGATAATGTATTTTTGTAATCCCAAGCGGTAACGACTTGGGCTCAAAGTGTTTTTTCCAACTTCTCTTGGGGAATTGTTACCAGTTGAAAGTTTTCCCATGTCTTAGGGTGTGTGCAAGAAGTTGAGGGTCTCTTTTGGCGCGTTAGATGCAATACAAAACTGAAAAAACAGGCATCCATCAACTTGGACGCATATTTTGAGACACTTACACACGATCAGTAAAACACAATGAAATGTAGGAAATTGAATGACCTTTCCAAATATATATATTTTTTTCTATTGAAAATGCTGTTAACTATCTAAAGTTAGATAAATTTTAACGGGCACTTTTTATTTTTTGGACAAATTATAAGGTATATGTTTTTGTGGGTGCAGCGTCTGAGTGTCTAAATGATGGAATAAACTTACGAAAACCGGTGTACATATAGAGAACATATAGGACTAGTGCACGACTATTTTTCCAATAATAAAAATATTTTTTTTTATTTTTTTTAAAATTATCTAAGAGATCAAACCTCGAAAACAGTACGTCAATTGTGGGTGCAGCATTTGAATGTCTTAATGCAATTATTTGGAAATGGGTTTTTTATAGCATGTAGAGGTTTGTGTTCTTTAGTGCACCATACAATTTTTTTTTAAATGGTTGAAAAACGAAAGAGATGTGGACGAAACACTATCAGTGTGTTTTTTGAGTTGAGTGATGACAGAAGATAAATAAGAAAAAAATAGAAAAAATTATGTATTCTTGTTAAAATTTACATATTTAGAATCTGCAAAAAAAACATATCTGTTTCTAAAATCTCATAAAAAATGGAGGTGTGCAGCATAATCAGACGAACCGCTAAACATGAGCATATTGAAAATTTGGATATAATGTTGAATTTTCCATGGTTTATCATACTCCAAGGCACAGGAATGTTGAATCCGAAGCAAAGTACAAAGCAGACACATAGGCATAGGAATTCCATGAAAGCATGGGTGGAGGCTCGGCCTTATCCTTTGGAGGGAATAAATTTTTGAATTTAAAAACTACGCGAGCGCGATTTAGTTAAAGAAAAACATGTGCGCGTTGTAAATGAACAAAACGCGTGCACGTTATATACAAACACATCGCGTGCGTGTTTTGTAAAAGAAAAATAGCGTTCATCATCATCATCATAATGCTCATCTTCATCATCATCTTCATCTTCATCATCATGATCATCATGTTTATCTTCATCATCATGATCATCATCGTCATCGTCATTATCCTCATCACCATCATCACCATCATCATCACCATCACCATCGTCATCTTCATCATCCTCATCATCATCATCACCATCAACATCATGAACATCATAATCATCATCACCATCAACATCATGAACATCATCATCATCATCATCATCGTCATCATCATCAACATCATCCTCATCATCATCATCCTCATCCTCTTCCTCATCATTGTCATTATCATCATCATCATCATCATCATCATCCTCCTCAACATCAACATCATAAACATCGTCATCACCATCGTCATCATCATCATCATGATCATCATCATCTTCATCATCATCATCATCATCACCATGATCATTGATCATCGATCATTATCATCAACATCTTCATCATGTTCATCATCAACATCATCA
>LPNX010990523.1:5380-7880 GCA_001517045.1 Pseudotsuga menziesii | reverse complement strand
CATCATCTTGGGCACATGGGCAGACTCGGGTTAACGCTTTATACGTCGCACCAACAAAAGACCCATTGTGTTGGCCCTTTCGGCAACAACCTGTGCGCAGGTTGCAGTCTCACCCGAAACAGCAATGGGGTGCCGCAGAATCAGGTTTCTGCATGCAGAGAGGGGTATTACTGTACCTTAGCCTTTCTAAACAATTATTATTCAACTTCCTGTTAACTTATCATTCATTCACATATAACTCACAACATAATAAACAAACCAAACTTGCATAACCCACTACAGGGAATCCACAGCGAAGCTTAGTATTAGCAGAGATCTTATATTATCAGATATATTCAGTTTAATGCATGAAAATGACAGAAACAGAAACAACACAACAAAACCACAACACCAAATATAACGTGGTTCACCCCCAGTGTAGGGGCTACGTCCACAAACTGCGTTTTATTCCTCTTTCCTCAAAACCACAGTTTATCTGCGCACTCAGCTGCAGATTCCTTCAGCTCTTAACAGCCGCGCACACAGCAGCAGGCTTCTGCGCACACAGCTGCAGATCTTTCTTTCTTCCTTACAAAAACCCTCTTCGCACACAGCTGCAGAGGTCATCCACGCACACGGCTGGGACTTGTCCTTTCCTTACAAAACCAACCTTACTTGCCTTATCTTTCCTTACATCAAAAAGCCTAACCTATCCATTTTCCATAAGCGCTTATTTATACTGCGCAGTTTTACAAAAACCATGGTCTTAAACCATGGGCACCCACAAAAACCCTAAACCCTGAATTTAAACCATGGGTTTATTACAAAAAGGGAGGGTTTTGACTTACCCTGACACCCCTAAGACTATTTTGACCCATAGCTCCGCTTACAAATTTCCTAACTAACCGCGGAGTTACCCAATATGGAGTATGTGCCCCAACAGGCCCCTAAGACTCACTAGTGGCCCGTCCCGGGACACTCTGCATCTTCTCTGGTGGGCGAATCTTCTGTGCGAAGGTCTGGAAACGACTGGTGAGATTATGCAGTATCTCATCAGTGGCTTGCTCCTTTTCCACCATCTCCTGTAATACTGAAGAAGAGTCTGTATCAGCCTTTTCCTGCGCAAAATTGTCATATGTCTTCAAAATTTTGAGCTGGCTTTCCGCAGCATTGGTCAACTCTAAGGCTTCATCAACCAGGGGCTGTAGCGCACTTTCCAGCATTGTCACCTTCGTCCTGCAAGACTCGATTTCCTGTTGAAGTTCCTTGCTGCGTTTTACTTTAGCCATCTTCTGCATAGGTGGCAGCGTCTTGATCTCTATTCGGACTGCATCGAGCTCATCCTGGCGCAGCTTGATGGTTTCCTGAATCTTCCCTACGTCTGAATGATCCTGTAGATTTGCCCAGGCTTCTATGCTGTCTTCCATTAGTTTTGCGACACTAGCCATGTTGTCTGATATTTTTGTTGCTGAAGCCTTGATATCCTGCTGGCGCTGTTCTCGGACCTCTGGAGGAGTCTCAGGGGGAATGCGCAGTTGAAGTTCTGCAATCTGTTGCTGATATTCTATCTTCATCCGTTCCAATTCACTGTGGGACTGCTAGGCATAGTCTTTCATCTTAGCAATCTTCTGCTTTGGTTCCTCTGTTTCCTGTATGTCGGAGTCAGACAGAATCCGACATGCCTCATCCAACGCTTGCAGTAGCGTGGTTGTTGTCTGCTCGGCCTCTTTCTTCTGTTGCTCGATCTCTTGTAGGCGTGCGGCGGAAGTTTTGTTTTGCTTGATGGATTCTTCCAGTTGGATTTGTGACACTTGAGCTCGGGTATGGATCTCCTTTGTAATCACGAGCTGTCGGAGGTGCAACTCTGACATAGGTATCTTTGTATAATCAAGCTCTGCAGTTATATTTGTCGGGGGTCGAGAATCGCTGTCAGGCTGCATCAGAGTTGCACTTGAAACCTGTCCCTGGGGATCCCTAAGTGGCCATTGCCTACTGTCCTGCTGCGGGGCTGCCATAGTGCTGCTTGCCACAGTACTGGGTGCTGGTTTTGCGATTAGCTCTTTTAACTCTGATAACCTGGTTGCGAGACCTGCCAGGCTGGCAAGATGTAGCTCCGCGAATTCAGACCATTTTTTAGTAAGCACCAACGTAGATTGTTCAAGAGCATGCTCCAGTGCACTCATCGTGACAGAGGCTTCCTCCTCAATATCTTTATCCTTTGATGCCTTTACCTTTTTGCGAGGCTGCGGCTTGGTTACCTCAGCTACTTCTGGTGACTTGCGCTTCGTCGGTGGGGTAGGATCTGTTATGGTCTTAACCTACTCCTCATCCTGTTCATCCTGCTCATCTTGTTCACTATCACCACCCTGGTCATTATCATTTATCTGGGAATCACTTGGATCTTCGCTATCTTCCAACGGGCATTGCTGCTGCGCCTAACTAGTACCTGCGCCAATATTGATAGCTGGAGGAACCGGAATAGAAGGTTTTTTTCCTAAATCTTTCAGCCATTCAGCCGGCC
>LPNX010990509.1:6613-20022 GCA_001517045.1 Pseudotsuga menziesii | reverse complement strand
CGTAATGTTATATATATACATACAATATAACTAGGTTATCCTTTTCACATAATACAATGTATTCGATGTACCTCGTTTTTATATCTATGCTACAACCTTCTTCCAGTGAAAGGGCTCTTATATCCGCTGGAGGTGACATTCTATCGGTAGAGTTTGAGCATAAGCTAACAAACCTACTACTATCCAGGATAAGATACTGGGGTTTCGCTCAACAAAACGAGAAAGGTAAATCCTTCCTCATACGTCGCCCTCGCACTGGCATCACCAAAAACATGCAAAGAGTCACCCAGCACTTGACAAGAATAGATCCCAGCGCAGGAGATAACTTCACATCATCTTTCAACGGTAAGTTATTACCTAACAGCCAGATGGGCATGAAACGTATTGACAACGCCATCAAACTAGTGGTATGCTACGGGTCATTAATTGTTGTCTACAGCATTTATGCTTGTTTTTAGGTTGCATTCATCCTGAACCCCAACACTGTTCTATAAGTCACACTCTAAAATATAGGGCCACAGGCAGGTGCAGGCATAGATTCACGCACGACATCCTGAGCCTTATTTGTTTATAGAATCGAACACTGGACAGGAAAAAAAAGATACGATTCCTAGGAATTAACCTTTTGCAGTCGCGAGCATTCATATATAGACAGCCTTCTTGGACGGGCTTCCCTATAGATATGTTTATCTTTCAAATGTAGGCGGAAAAGGGAATGGCTAAAACACACATTCACGCATACATAACCAGAAATATTTCCCTACCTAGTGTCAATCACAGAAGCTCAGTAAATCTTGTCCGAATCGCAGACACAACCCGTAGATATTAAATTTAATCGCGGCATGGTTACTCCACTAGATATGTAGGAGAGATCCAAATCGTAGATCATGGAGGATCGAAGGTCACCCAGCTTATTGGGGTTCTGCAAAGGTTTTTCTTCAATGCACAGAAAAAAATGTCAAGAAAGAAGATGTCCTCCTTTCGACTGTCATGGGGTGTTTTTTTTTTGTTTTTTTCCCGCCCCCTTTCCATCCTGGATCAGTAAAATAAGAAAAACCCTAGCATGGGATCGATTTCATTAATGAAATCGCCCATCCTTCCTCCTTTTTATTAGGATGTAAAACAACCTGACCATGAGACCGATTTCATCAATGAAATCGCTCAGCCTTTCTTGACTTCATTCAGCAAAAATCAAGTTCAAACGCAGCACAACTTCGATAACCATTATTAAATAAAAAAAAACTAAATCTCATATAATCATGACAGTCTTGCAAAGCCAATTCCTAAAGAAAAAGCACTCATCCAAATAAAACCAAACATATAACCCAGGAGAAAAAACCCCGCCCCCTTTCAGCCAGAACCAGATTTAAAAGGAGTTTCGACCAAGGAGAAACGTATGCAATTAAGTGCATGCTGCATGCGCAGAATCCCCTCTGTCCCGGAGCAGGTAACGACCATTCAGGTCAGTGGTAAACAATTCCTTTATTTAAGCCGGACCTCTCCTATGCCAAGATTAGGGCACAAATTCAGGCGACTGTTTCAGCCATTAAACGGTCACTACTGTCAAGGTTCAAGGAATATTTTATTTCCCTCATTCAAGCTGCACCTCCCTTCTAATTCTGCCAGGGTTAAAGCCCAAAACATAAGGAGGATTTAATATTATACTTTTCCTTTGTTCTGTCATGATACTCTACGTTCTCTCTATTAATAATATCTGTCTCTTAAATTTTTCTTTGCGCTTAGGATATGATTTATATCATAATGTCTTTTGTGTGAATAATCTTTTACCTAACATTCAGGTTTTCTGTGGGTGGGGCCTTGGCACTTGAGCTTCTCACCCATAAACCCTCATACAATAAATTACAAATATTCCAGGGCATAGGGGAGGGATATTACATCCTTCCCCCCTAAAAGAAAGAACACCGTCCTCGGTGTTCTCTGGTTTCTAAAACTTTTATTCTTCTTTGGAGTAATCTTTTCTTGCCTTGCTCGGATCTCTCTTTCCTTTCTTATCCTTGTGGGTTCGTAGGACCTGCAAAAATCGGGTCTACCCAAATTTCATCAATAAGATCCAATTCATTATGCAACATACTTAGAAAGTCTTTTGCAGTATCATATTTATAATTTAGTCCTTTCAGTACTTCATGTCCAAATCACATGTCAATTTAAACAAGTCATAGATTCTTTTGCAAACTGCAATTTTCTAATGCTCATTGGTGTCATGTTACCCAATTATTTTCTATAATGCAATTGATACATCAACAAAACATGACTACAAGCATTGAAATCCCATTATATCAATAATGTCAATCAATCAACATATTACCTCATCGGTACAAGTTTACCAACAATGCACATACCTTTTTCCGCATTGTTCCTTTCCTTGGATGTCCTCCATCCTAACACATCAAGTGCCAACAGTACTCCAAGTACCAATTCAAGTCACCCAACACAAGGACGATACCAACCCTTCGTGTATCTCCTATGTGCTATTCAGGGTGCTTGTCATTATTCTTCATTCAAGCCACCCAACACAAGGACGATACCCTGTACCCCTCTTAGTGGTATCTCCTTTAGGGTGCTTCACCAAGCTGAGGCACTCCGTTCTCACACACCTCCACAGCACCTAGAGGTTATTCTCTTCACAGAGTCCCCCAACTCATGTGATAGTCCTCTAATGTGTGCGGAACGAGTCTTAACCAAATTTCTTACATCTAGGCGTCCCCAAAATGCATAATGGTCCCTCGTTGGCCCATGGGAAACAAGGTAGATTTTAACCACTACCTCCATCACCACTCCCTCTTTCGGTGATAACTTTATACTCATGAGATTTAACTCATCATAGTCCTGGAGCATTAGCCTTTTTCATGGCCATAAATCCCCATGCCTGCAAGCACTTTATAGGTGGTCAGTTTATCATCAATTCAAAGAACATCAAATTTTAGCATAAATCATGCCTTACCCCATTTCTCATTCATTGGTAAGAGCCTTTTTCAGTTCTTTCAACACCAGAATTTGATAAGTAAGCATTCACACAAAGCCACAAAACTTTCCAACTTACAACAACACAATTCGCAAGACGCCACATATAACCTAAGAAAATTGATAATGCAAACACCACCTTACATATTAACAATAATAAACTCAACATAAGGTCACAAGGGTTAAGTGTAACAGATATTACTATGTGATGGTACCAGCCATTTTTCCTACTGTAACTAAAAACAAATACTTCCTTCAATTGTCCTTTCAAACCTTTTGACTTGCATGACCAAAACCATGAATCACAGTATTTTTTTTTTAGACCCTGCATTTATGTTCAACTAACTCTGTTATCTACCTTTCATGTGTACCCGAAGTTCTAGTTGATACAGTACCTATAATTAGTTTTCTTTTCACAAATATGTAGTCGCACCACATGAGCTCTTATGCGGGGCATGTTCTCAACAACAATTTAGTTATAGAAAACTTTTGTGAATCTCTCAAATCCCAAAGCAATCTTTTGAATCTCTCAGCATAAACAATACATTGTACTTGCTTAAGGAGCATAAGAAATGATTCCGGAAAAGAATTCGCAGAATTATTACATTTCTTGAAATAAAGAATTCAATATAACTACTAGACGTAAATTGCATAGGCACACATTCATCAATAACATTCCAACTCAGATCGATTATTCTAGAGATTTTTTTTTTTTTTAAGGAACAGCAAACAATATCATTCCAATCAGATCGATTTTCATACGATTAACAGACGATTCAACAAACAACACTAGGGCAACCATCATGGAAATTCTCCAGATTGGTATAATAACAGTGATTTCATCAAAGCTTCAGGCAATCTTAAAAAATAAGAGTGTTTTTATAAGCATAGATCAAGTTATGAAGCGTACACTAGATCGATACCCTTCCTGCAAAACGCGGCATCAATCAGATATTTATACAAATAATAAAAATCAATATCCAGATAGATACTCTTCCAAGAAAGAGCAAAGGGGCTCCATGCTCTCTCTCAATATGCAAGTCAGTGACAACGAAAATAATTACAAGCAAAGGCTTACAATCTACAACATCATCATTTCCATACTTCCTTTCAATTTTTCTCATAAACTCTCTCTCATAGGGAGCATTGCTAAACTATTCACTACTACTCTCAAGCTAAGATTTTTTTTTTATATTATTAAACAAATTCTACCAATATCCTTACAAGTTTACTGTGAAGCATCCATACATTTCATATTTGCAACGCTGGTACATAGCAGGTTTAAAAAAAAAAAATGTTATAACAGTAATATTTAAATCTTCCAATGCATTCAGTAGATCTACCCAATTCATTTGGAACTTAAGGAGTATGCAAGCCTTTAGAACATAAATAGTACCTAAATACCATACTTCCAGATCTATACGAGAGTTACTATAAGAATTGGTTCTACATAGAATATCAACTCTAAATATTTTCGAACAATACCAACGATAGTTACATTACATATATTGGATATTATACGTTGCAAAAATACTTATATCAATGCAGATAATGACTAAATATTGAAACACATTCGTAGTCAATCTTCCATAACTATAATGGGAAAATATCACAAAAATGCAACCATGGAATTGGCTAGATCCAAGTTCAAAACACACATAGTCGGTATTAATCTCTTGGATAATCGCAACTATGGTTTTCTAGTTCTGCAATGCAAAACCAACACGTGAACCAAGCATCCAAAACTTAGAAATAGATGCAAATGCTGATATTCAACCTCAGATCCCAAATGCATTAACCAATGTGTAAAAAAAACCAAAAAGCCATCATGGAATTCGTTGGTAACTCCCAAATCCAATACATGTATAAACTAACAATGCATGATTCATAGATCTCGAAATTGTTGAGCATGAATGCTTAACAAAATTAGAAAGGAAAGCTAAGCAAAGTTCCATAGGAGTTTTCTAGTTCTTGACTGTTTGAAAATCCACTTACAACATTCCTCTTCCAAAATTGATTTTAACAAGGTACGAGACCTGCATTCGCAGCTTGAGACAACCGAGGCTAATTGTTGAATTCAGATCTGAATAATACCCATAAAAAAAATGCACTTCCATCTTGGAATAAAAGGAGGAGTTCCTATCCATCGATCCGCAACGACTGAAAGTAAAACCGCATGCTTGGAATATGTAACTCTCAGATCTAAATCACAAGCAGGGAAGCTATAATCTAAATCACCTACCCAAATGCAGAAATTGAGATCGAGGTTCATACCTCAGATTTTTTTTTCACCTTCAGACTGATTCAATGCAAGAAAATGAGATCACCAACCATATTCAGAAATCAAATGCACCGTCAGATACAAATCCCTTGGACAGATGGCAAGGCATTAAAATATAAAAACCACATCCAAGTAACATAGAGATCAAACACATCGACTTAATGGGGGTTCACGGGTCCTCAACTACGATCCAAAATGAAGGTATGAGAAAACTGAAACATACCTTAACACATGAAGGTTCAAATCATTGGAATAGAAAATGCCAATAAGATTCGCCTTGGATGAGTCATTTGCTACTTTTCTTAAAGAGGCAGAAGGTAAGACGCAACCCATTTTGGGAAGCTTAAATATAGATCTCTCCCTTCCCAAAACGCATGCAGTATAAGTCCTGCATCTGGAATTTCTCCATGCCTATAATATCTTTTCCCCCTCTGAAATCAGAAAACGCTGGATCTAGAAGGAGCAAAACGAGCATCCTGGGGATGCTTGAGCATGGGGTATGATACACTCTTTATTTCCTAAACCCATAACAACAACCAGTACACATGAGTAGCATTACGAAGATCAAATAAAAATCCATACTGTTTTGTATAATCAAACTGCATATCCTTGTGCAAATATTTTGTTGGCCAAATACAAATACACAATTAATTCACAAAACTGCTTATATTCAAAGCCAAGCATTCAACCATTCCAAGTGATCTTCGAGAAACCCTATTTTTGATATAGGTACTCATGAAACCAAACTCTTCATCTTCTTGTGTTTTCTATTAGAAAGGCAAAACCCCAATATCACACCAAAAGAAATAAAAGTGCTATTTGTGATGGTTCAAATGCTTACCACATGCATTTTACGTGAACCAAACCTTTGAAGCTCCACTCATTTTATTTCAAGAACACTTCTATAGGCACACAGTAATCATCGTTCTGGAATGCGTCCCTCCATTGCAAAATGCTTCTGCCCTGGATGCTCATCCGCTGGCTGCTGATAACTAGAGTCACAATCAGAACGGGAGCAAAGATGACTGCTACAAGAATTATCCTTATTTGTATTTGTTAACACTAGGCCGCCTACGATCCGAGCACTATGCAGAGGTGTGCCAATGCTCTCATTTCCACAAATGACAAAAAGAAAGGATCTGTAATCACTAATCAAACTTTCCACATTATTGCTTAACCAAATAGTTCAATAAAATACAGAATACTAATTGCAAAGTTACAAATATGTAGGAGGCCCAACAGCTCCAGAGTTGTAACCTCGCTCTGATACCATATGTAAAATACCAGAGTACCTTAAAGCTTGAAGTCATGAGTTTTTGGATTAGGTGTCTGCAAAACAGGTTTTAGTTACCTTTCCATGATTTATAAGCCATTATACTTCATTCATAACATATCATTACGTAAAACAAAAGAAAATAAATCAACACAACATAGTAATACACCGAGATAAACAATTTCACGTGGTTCACCCCAACCTTGGGGTTACGTCCACCAAAGATAGTCCAGACCAACCGTCCGGATTTTTTTATATTTTCGTTAAGTATTCAACAAGGGTTACAAAACAGCATTTGTAATACTGCATCCTTTCTACACTATCTCGTATTGAGATCAAAACCAGAATTGGTTGAAATGCTCTTATCACAAGTAGCAGGCTGTAATATTCATCAACAAATTATTATCACCTGCAACAACCTTTCTCTTATGGTCTCTTACCGAGAGAAAATTACCAAGGAAGCGTATGCATCCTTATGACCAGGACTTCCTTTTGAACCAAGGGTTAACCCACTAAATTGCACCAGATGGAACCGATGGATATTCCTTATCTATTTGTTAATAAGTTTTGACTCTTCTCCACAAGTTCGAGCTACTTCTGCATACTATTCTTAATCGTAATGTTATATATATACATACAATATAACTAGGTTATCCTTTTCACATAATACAATGTATTCGATGTACCTCGTTTCTATATCTGTGCTACAACCTTCTTCCAGTGAAAGGGCTCTTATATCCGCTGGAGGTGACATTCTATCGGTAGAGTTTGAGCATAAGCTAACAAACCTACTACTATCGAGGATAAGATACTGGGGTTTCGCTCAACAAAACGAGAAAGGTAAATCCTTCCTCATACGTCGCCCTGGCACTGGCATCACCAAAAACATGCAAAGAGTCACCCAGCACTTGACAAGAATAGATCCCAACGCAGGAGATAACTTCACATCATCTTTCAACGGTAAGTTATTACCTAACAGCCAGATGGGCATGAAACGTATTGACAATGCCATCAAACTAGTGGTATGCTACGGGTCATTAATTGTTGTCTACAGCATTTATGCTTGTTTTTAGGTTGCATTCATCGTGAACCCCAACACTGTTCTATAAGTCACACTCTAAAATCTAGGGCCATAGGCAGGTGCAGGCATAGATTCACGCACGACATCCTGAGCCTGATTTATTTATAGAATCGAACACTGGACAGGAAAAAAAAAATATGATTCCTAGGAATTAACCTTTTGCAGTCGCGGGCATTCATATATAGACAGCCTTCTTGGACGGGCTTCCCTATAGATATGTTTATCTTTCAAATGTACGCGGAAAAGGGAATGGCTAAAACACACATTCACGCAGACATAACCAGAAATATTTCCCTACCTAGTGTCAATCACAGAAGCTCAGTAAATCTTGTCCGAATCGCAGACACAACCCGTAGATATTAAATTTAATCGCGGCATGGTTACTCCACTAGATATGTAGGAGAGATCCAAATCGTAGATCATGGAGGATCGAAGGTCACCCAGCTTATTGGGGTTGTGCAAAAGTTTTTCTTCAATGCACAGAAAAAAATGTCAAGAAAGAAGATGTCCTCCTTTCGACTGTCATGGGGTGTTTTTTTTTTGTTTTTTTCCCACCCCCTTTCCATCCTGGATCAGTAAAATAAGAAAAACCCTAGCATGGGATTGATTCCATTAACGAAATCGCCCATCCTTCCTCCTTTTTATTAGGATGTAAAACAACCTGACCATGAGACCGATTTCATCAACGAAATCGCTCAGCCTTTCTTGACTTCATTCAGCAAAAATCAAGTTCAAACGCAGCACAACTTCGATAACCATTATTAAATAAAAAAAACTAAATCTCATATAATCATGACAGTCTTGCAAAGCCAATTCCTAAAGAAAAAGCACTCATCCAAATAAAACCAAACATATAACCCAGGAGAAAAAAACCCACTCCCTTTCAGCCAGAACTAGATTTAAAAGGAGTTTCGACCAAGGAGAAACGTATGCAATTAAGTGCATGCTGCATGCGCAGAATCCCCTCTGTCCCGGAGCAGGTAATGACCATTCAGGTCAGTGGTAAACAATTCCTTTATTTAAGCCGGACCTCTCCTATGCCAAGATTAGGGCACAAATTCAGGCGACTGTTTCAGCCATTAAACGGTCACTACTGTCAAGGTTCAAGGAATATTTTATTTCCCTCATTCAAGCTGCACCTCCCTTCTAATTCTGCCAGGGTTAAAGCCCAAAACATAAGGAGGATTTAATATTATACTTTTCCTTTGTTCTGTCATGATACTCTATGTTCTCTCTATTAATAATATCTGTCTCTTAAATTTTTCTTTGCGCTTAGGATATGATTTATATCATAATGTCTTTTGTGTGAATAATCTTTTACCTAACATTCAGGTTTTCTGTGGGTGGGGCCTTGGCACTTGAGCTCCTCACCCAGAAACCCTCATACAATAAATTACAAATATTCCAGGGCATAGGGGAGGGATATTACAGTTCCAAGATATTATTCCATGGAGTAAACGGTAGATACAAAAACAAAATGGGAAGGACCAAGCTTGGAAAGAATAACATAAATACATTTATTCAATGGTTTATCTATTTTGAATTCCTCAACAAAGGTTCTAAGGGTTTTGAAGTTAGATCGATAAGAGAAAGAAAATTTACTAGGATTTAAAGAAGCAAACTCATTTTCAAGCTAGTGACCTTGAATTTCATTGTGTTTACCAAACACAAATTCCATTTTTTTCCCAATCCTTGTTTGGTTCATCAATTCCTTGAAGGTCGATTTGTAACTCTTTAGAAATTGGCATCCCAAATAATCCATGGCCTTCATCACATTTATTGGCCCATTATGTTTTCTTATCACCATTAGTGCATCCAACCTCTTTTCCCAAGGTAATCTGGTAAAGTATTCTACTTCGTAAGGCATCCTCCATACGAGCTTTCCATGAGAAGTAGGTGGTACTAGTAAGCAAAATATCACATGGAAATTCCATTTTGTAATACACGAGAAATATGGATTCAAAATCATAAATTGATGACCTAGATGCAAAGATCTCAAAAAAGTAATCAATTAAAAATTTAAGAGAAATGAAAACGTATGGACTTTGGATGCCAAAGTTATGTCCTTTTGAAGAAAGGCATACAAAGGAGCCAAGGATCCATGTGTAAGGAAAAAATTGACCACTTGATGATGGGAGAAAAAAATGAACAAAACTTCAATCCACCTAGGATTGGTTCTGGTGGCCTGCACCATATGCCATGGAATTCCATTCATTAATTAAAAACCAAAAATGACATCTTTTACAAGCTCCTATTTTTCACCATAACTCTTAGAACCACTTTAATATCCCCACATTATCTCTAGAAATTTTGCACCACTATTTGAAAATTGATATTTTTTCTAAATCCTTCACAAATAGTGGTGCTAATATGGGTGCACATTTTGGTGCTGCTCCAATTCATTTTTGAGTTCCATTTTCATGTGTAGAAGAGAAGTGTCCAATTTTATATCTTCAAGAAGTTGATTCACTATTCTCTCTAGAGACATGATGATTTATTCATGTCCACTGCATTCCATTGACCAACAACTACAATTAATAGAATATGGATCAAAGGATTGAGGTATTTAGCGACTCTAGTCTCAACCACATTGTTTAATTGTAATTTGTGCAATCCTTCTTCTAATTTATATGGTTTCATTGTAGTAGGTTAAAGGGAGAGACCTCTCTTTAGTAATCTTGATTCAGAGAGGGAAAGGGATTATTGGCTATATGTCCCACCTATTCTCATTTCAAAATCGGTCCCACTATTTCCCACCCACTACTAAAACATTCAGCCCTTTTTCAAATGAATGGATGTAATTTGTTATCTATTCATATAGTAAAGAATAGAGGTGGATAATGGGCCTACAAACTAGTGTTTTTGAGTGATTGCAAATTTAAAATGGTGTAAATTAAAGTAAATTATTTAAATAATAACATGGTAAATTTAGCCAAAAATAGTATTCATTTTAAACATTACATGGATTTTGGTATTGATTTTTTAGATTAAAAATCCCACTATAAAATTTTCAATATGAAACAAACTAGAAAATACCATTAAAGACATTAGATAGGACTGTATAGATTCAAACCAAAGTTTAGCAATCTAGGATAGCTAATTTATATAGACATTTTATCAAATTCAATTTGATAGTTATATCAAGTGTATATATTTGGTTGTTCTCAAATTGTTCTTCATACTAAAAAATATTATTAAAAAAAAGTTATCAAAAAGAGCACAACAATACTATAAAAAACAAAAATGACAACTATGATTTAAAAGATTAAAAATATTGTTGTTGCATTTTTTTTTAAGAAACCATTTTGAGTGTTTGACATGTTTTGATATCTTGATGTTTTCATAATTGTTACTTAAGGATAGGTTGATGTTTTCATAATTGTGATTTAAGGATAGGATAGAAATCATGTAAAGCCATATTCAAATGTGTTTACAAAGTAAAATTTCATGTTAGTTTTGATTTAATAATTTTCTGAATTTCTTGTTATTGTAATCTTATCAATAATGGTGAAAAAAAGGCAATGTGATTTTTTTTAATATTAACATTAAAATATCATGAATTATATATGAAAACATTGATTTATTATCTTTATTGACTATTTTGCATTCATGTTAAAATTCCATTGTAAGACTAAAAATTATAAAGAAATTGACAAAACCATAATATATGGTACACACAAACATAAAGTGAAATAATGTGCATTTGGTTGTTTTAATGTATTTTTGTCATTTTGCTTTTTAGGTTTGTCCAAAGAAACAAAAATCTTTGAAAATAAAATGTTCAATTTGTTTAATTTTATAAGAATTTAAAATGTTTATGTAGTGCCTAGTTCCATTTAAATAATGTTATGAACATGAATCTAAGAAATTGGTGGTTTAGAAAAGTGCATATTGTAACAGATTTGTTAGGAAAATAGCTATTTAGGAAGGTGCATATTGTAACAGATTTCTAACTTAATTCCTGCACAATATATGGTCTATGTATGTGAAGAACATGCAATGATAATAGAATTTACGAGATCAATAATGCACCATTCAAATTGGGATTAGGTGGAGTTGAAACTCTTCAGAGAAACATGAATGATATAGAGTGACAAGATGATCACACACTTTAAGTTATTTGAAAAAAAAACATTTTCTAATAAGTCTATCACAATATTGTGTATTCTATCATGCAAAATAGTTTTACTATGCCACTAAAACAAACTTTGAAAACCATATCAATCAAATACTAAGGATTAAGTTTCTCCAACACTAATAAGAAGACATAAATGTCTTAGCTAAACAAACAAGCCATGTTTAACATGAGACATTATATACTATTAATATACATATTATTATATACAAGTAAATAAGAATAAATTATCACTAAAGCATTATTAACCCAAAAAATTGCTCATATAGCCTACATCATGCAAAGGCTATATGAGCAATTTTTAGAGATGCATGCCTTGATTTATGGCATTGTGTTGCAGTTTTCCATTGATTTACCTCTAACCCTTTGTTACAGGTTCTTCTCCAACCAGAGACTCTACCCTTTTGTCCTATAGAGGAAAGGGCACGTGCTTATATAGGTAGGTAAGGCTTTTGCCCTACTACAAGCATGAATGTTTGATTAAAGCATGAATACTACAAGCATGAATGTTTGATTAAAGCATGAATATTGGATTAGTTTAAACTAATTTGCCTAGTGGGTAGACAGAAGTGAAATGTTTTAGAACTTCAAACCAAGTAGGTAGTGATCTATAAGGTGTTTAAAAACTAAAAGAACATAAGTATTCGCAGGCAGAATATAGGTGAAGAGAACTTTAAGGTATTCGGAATTTTTTTAATTTTGTTTTTAGCTTACTCTCATACGTCACACATAGTCTCCATAGCTTCCATAGAGTCACCTAAAGGTGTAAATAAGCATATCATATTTTATTTTATTATGTTATACTTATTTTAAGGAAACAGGTTTTACTATATTGGAATTGGCTTATTGTTTCGGCGGACAGACCATCAGCTATATAGCAAAGCAAGTCGACGAGTGGGCACAAACAGTACAGTAAGTGGTACGTAGAGACTAGTGATGAAGCTTCAATTTCACACTTTGAACGCGATATTCTAACTTCGTCCGTAGCTCATATGGACACATGCATTTGTGTTTTTATTTATTCAATGCAGTTTTTGTTCTTTCGAAGGAGCCCATTCGTCCATTAGATCCACCGAGAGAAATTAGTGAAACGATAATATTGATATTTACAGTTTAATGACTAATGAGACTTCCAAAGAAGGAGATATAATATCATAACGAGATATAACCCTAGGAGATATAGTATCATAACGAGATGTAACCCTTTGGTACGTAACAGTTGATGTAACATTAATGTAACATAAGTCTTATAGATGCGTTTCTTCCAAAACATTTTCTCATGTAAAATTTTGGCTTTTGAATGTAACATTTTAGAATTCTTATTCCTTCATGAACAAAACGTGTATGTGTAGAATTCTCATTCCTTCATGAACAAAACGTGCATGTGTTGTAAATCATTTTCACAATAATTTACATCCATGCTTTATTGTCCAGTAATTCTGTATTCCGTGTATATGGATGCAATTACTGTATTCCATAATTATAGATGCAATCCCTGAACAAGTGAAGATTAAGAGAGCACTTACATCCGTGTTTTATTGTCCAGTAATTCTGTATTCCGTGTATATATGGATGTAATTATTGTATTCCATAATTATATATGCAATCCCTTGACAAATGAAGATAGATAGAGCACCTATATGCACTAGTGCCTAAT
>LPNX010990506.1:310729-353888 GCA_001517045.1 Pseudotsuga menziesii | reverse complement strand
TACCATTCTGAAATTGTTAGGATGTCTAAATGAAAGTAACATATGGTTGACTGTCATCTAATCACATTATAGGAATCCAATCATAATCCTTATTGCCAGTATCCAAGATAACATGTGGATTCAAAAGGATAATCAAATGCATTCATTACTTCCAGCAATATCTACTTATTATTTCAAGTCACACTTGAGGATTCCTAAATTATAACTGAATAAATACACATCCAAGGTATTATAAATTGCTGCAATGAATATTGATTAGATACACTCCTACCCTGACAAATATTTATTGGGTTACCGAATTTGCAGGTATTTTAAAAAAAAAAAAATCACGTCTGTCGCTTAAGCGACACTTAGCAACCGTCGCTTATCCGACAGTTTCCCTTTCTGAACGTCGCTTATCCGATGGCGCCCCTTTCTCTCTGTCGCTTAAGCGACAGTTTTTTATGTCGATAATTCGACGCTTACTTAGTCTCTCCGTCGTTTAAGCGACGCCTGTGGGTGCAAAAGTTTTAAACAAATTTCGTCATTGTTGCTTAATAAGTGTCGGATAACCGACGCGTTAAATTCAAGCGACGGTTACTTAAGTGTCGCTTAAGCGACGGTTACTTAAGTGTCGCGTAACTGANCTAAATACACATCCAAGGTATTATAAATTGCTGCAATGAATATTGATTAGATACACTCCTACCCTGACAAATATTTATTGGGTTACCGAATTTGCAGGTTTTTTTTTTTTAAAAAAAAATCACGTCTGTCGCTTAAGCGACGCTTAGCAACCATCGCTTATCCGACGGTTTCCCTTTCTGAACGTCGCTTATCCGACGACGACCCTTTCTCTCCGTTGCTTAAGCGACAGTTTTTTATGTCGCTAATTCGACGCTTACTTAGTCTCTCCGTCGTTTAAGCGAAGCCTGTGGGTGCAAAAGTTTAAAAAAAATTCGTCATTTTCGCTTAATAAGTGTCGGATAACCGACACGTTAAATTCAAGCGACGGTTACTTAAGTGTCGCTTAAGCGACGGTTACTTAAGTGTCGCGTAACCGACGACAAGTTTCCGACGCTTCAAAAAAAACCAAAGTGTCGTACATGCGACAGGGAAGTGTCGAAAATCCGACATGACGGCCGTCGGATTTTTGGCCAAAATGTAGTAGTGACCTCTCCCCCCCCAGGTACATGTATGTTTCACTTTCTTTGAAAAAAAACATTTTTCGTCCATCTTGTATATGTCTCATTTTCTTTTTATTATTTGACATTGACATATGTTACTTTATGCAAGAATATATTGATCCAGTGGTTCTTGAAGAGCACCAAATCCAAGTTTTGGGTGACCCATCCCCCCCAAGGTACTTGTATCACTAGTGGAAAATGAGAGATTAGTGACCAAAAAAATGACCAAAATCCGCATATCAATGACCACTTTTGGTTTGGCGATCGCTGGTGGCTAATTTACTGTCTTTTATTACATGACCAAAATTGGTCATTTATAGCTTGTCGGTTGGTCATTAATTTGGTCATTAAATTGGTCATATATTTGAATCAATGACCAAATATATGACCACATTTGTGACCAAATTAATGACCACATGACAAGCTAGAATATGACCAAATTTGGTCGCATAATAAAACACCATAAATTAGCCACCAAAACTGATTTTTGGTCATTGATATGCGAATTTTGGTCATTTTTCTGCTCNAGTTTCCGATGCTTCAAAAAAAACCAAAGTGTCGTACATGCGACAGGGAAGTGTCGAAAATCCGACATGACGGCCGTCGGATTTTTGGTCAAAATGTAGTAGTGCTAGATCCCCTAGAAGGAAAAAGATATGTTGAACCAATAAAATATGAAGTTGTTGGACAATGGGATAATTCTTACAATATTTATGAGTACTACATTAATCCCACTATGGATGGGGAGGTAGGTTGGTGAAGTACTAGCTATGCATCATCAGACTTCGACAATGTGCTAGAGAACTGGCATAACCAGTTACATGAAGTATCGATCAGGAAATGTGCACAAGTCACTCAGTCGTTGTGGTGGGTAATGATGAAATTCATTAATTTACCGAGGTATGAAGGATTACCTTACTTGGAATTTTGTATTAGTGAATTCAAATACAGAGTATTAGAGCTTCAGTGCCTAGTGGCATTGAAAGAAGCATCGAAGGCTACTCCGACACGATCATGGTTTACACACAAGGCCTCGATGGGATACTGGAAAGTATGTCAACAACTGATGGTGAACATTACAAAGTAAATAAATATGATGGAAGGGATGATCCTAGTGATCATCTAATTTCATGCAAAACAAAATGGGTACTAAGGTTGAATAAAGAGTGGGTCCACGTGTTTTCCATATGCTCGAAAAAATACCACAAAGATGGTATGTTTCTGCAAGGATGTGAATGGAAAATACAACATGATAAAAAATGATTGTCATATTCATTCATAATTTAAGTTTTTTGAATTATAATATGTTCATCCATAACTCACTATAGGACATCCGCAACAAAGTGTTGGAGATAGTTCTAACTGATTTACCAAAAGAACCACAGTGGATGAGAAGACCACAAATTATGATGACATGTTACTATGTGTCAAGAGAACCTAATGAAAAATACAATCCAAGAGTTGTTAACATTCCAAAATCAGAGGGAATTCGTGATGTCGCAATGCCAGAAGTACCAGACGAAAAATTCAAGCAACCATTGAAACTAAAGAATGTTAATATTGGTACAACAAAGGACTTGAAGTTTGCTGTCATTAGAGATTACTAGGATGATTCAGATATGGGGAAAGTCACATATCTGCTACATGAGTTTCAAGACTTATTTCTGACCAATTTTTCCAAAATGAAAGGTATTTTAGGCAAGTTGGATGAAATGAAGATCCTGCTTAAACCTTATGTGAAACCAATCAAGAAACGACCATACAAATTGAATCTAAGATAAAAAGAGTGCATCAAAGAAGACTCGGAATGGATGATGGATGCTAGAATTATTGAACTAGTTGAAGAGTATGGATGGATCACTATTATGGTGGCACAGGACAAAAAGACTAGCGAAATCAGAATCTGTGTTGATTTAAAGAAGATGAATGACGCAAGTCTTCATGATCCATTTTCGACACCATTTATTGACGAAGTACTGGAAGGAGTTGGAGGACATGAAATCTATTAATTTATAGAATTCTTTTCAGCATATCATCATATAAGGATTGTAAGGGAGTATAGACACAAAACCAATTTCCTAACATAGTGGGGATATTTTCAGTACACAACAATTCCATTTGGTCTCAGGAATCCACCTACGATTTTTTCAAGGATACTTGTCGACGTGTTCAAGGAATTCATTCATAAATTCTTGAAATTCTACATGGATTATTAAACCATCTACGGCTTCGTAAAATACAATACTTAAAATCTTCGAATAATGCTAGAAAGGTGTCGACAACATCTGATTTCATTAAATCTGAAGAAGTATGTATTTTGCGCACAATTTTGGATTTTGTTGGGACACATTGTCTATAAGAATGACATGTTGGTAAATCCTGCAAATATTGTGGTAATTATCGACTTACCAACACCTATTCCAGTAAAACAACTAAGGGTGACATTACGCCACACTGGGTACTACTGGAAGTTCATCCTAGGATACACAGCAATCACTGCACCAATGGAGAAGTTATTGAAGAAATATGTGAAGTTTGAATGGAACAAAAAGTGTGAGAGAAATATCGACACGCTAAAGAAAAAGATGGTCACAAATAGGCCAATATTATTATTTCCATATTGGAAGAAGGAGTTCTATGTTCATGTCGATGCTTCATTAGTTGCACTAGGGGTAATCTTGGCTCAACCAGGGGAAGGAGCAATTGACCACCTGATTGCATTTGCAAGTCAGAAGTTGTCTATGACAGAGAGAAACTACAAGACAATAGAAAGATAAGGATTGGAGATGGTGTATGCATTACAAAAAATATGCCACTACTGTTTGGAGGAAATTTCAAAATGTTTATGGATCACTTATCACTGAAGTACCTAGTCAACAAGCCTATGTTGGGGGAAAGATCTGTCGATAGCTACTACTATTCCAAGAGTTTGATTTTGAGATCATTCTAAACCTAGGGAGGTTGAATGCAATACCTAGCTATTTATCAAGGATATAGTCAGGTGAAGAACCAAGCAACATCGAGGATAGATTTCCTGATGCGTAGTTGTTTAGAGTTGAAATGGTGGATGACCATTACAAACATATCGATCATTTTTTGGCATTAAGAAAATCCCTAGAAGGGTTCACCACAAGTTAGGATAAGAAATTGGTTGTCATATCTACTGACTTCCAACTAATTGTAGGACATCTATATAAGATAGGGTCGGATGAAATTTTGCATCGATATGTTCTTCCACATGAGCAGGAAATAACACTGGCAGAGGCACATGGTAGGATTGTAGGATGACATTATGTAGGTCGCGCAACCGCTAGAAATATACTCCAAGCCATATTATTGTGTATGACAATGCATGGTGATGCCGCATACTATGCTAAAATCTATGAGGTATGTCAATGGATGGGAAAACCATCGTGGAGAGATGAGATTCTGTTAGTACCTTAGATAACACTACAACCATTTGAGAAATGGGTGATGGATTTTGTAGGACCCATCAATCCTCCAGCGAAACAAATGGGTGAGAGATATATCATCACTTAGAAATATTATCTAACGTGATGGGATGAGGCAACACCAATGAAGGATTGTGCATCCTCGACAATAGCAAGGTTCCTGTTCGACTACATGGTTACGAGATTTGGATGTCCCAAGATACTAATGAGAGACCATGGGGATCACTTTGTCAATAATATGATTAGAATGATGACTAAGGAATTTTAAATCCAGCACAAGAAAAGTAGGGCCATATCACCCACAAGCAAATGGAGAAATCGAGGCATTCAACAAGATATTGGAAAACACACTGATGAAGATATGAACTGCAAATCACGATGATTGGGATCTAAAAATTCTTGTCATATTATGGGCCTACAAGATGACATTTAAAAAATCGGTGGGACAAATACCATTTAAGTTAGTTTATGGACAAGAAGCAGTGATGCCGATGGAATATATCATCCCCACTCTTTGCATAGCAGAAACAATAGGCATGAGCGACGAAGGAGCGATTAAGGAAATATTAGCACAGTTGTTTCAATTCGAACAAGATAATTTCATCGCAGGATTTCACCAGCAAGTAGAGAAGGATCGACAAAAGGAATGACACGATCACCGCTTAAAGGAAAAGAACTTACAACATGGAGATATTATTCTCCTCTATGATAGCAAGTTCACGGAGCACCCAAGTAAGTTGTAGATGGATTGGTTAGGTCCCTACATCATTCATTTCATTACCGATGAAGGTGCGGTACAATTGCAGCAGTCAAACAGAGTATTGTCACCGAAACTAATGAATGGAATTCAGATAAAGCCTTATTGGGATAGCCAAGAAGGAAACCAATGATGATAGCCACAAAGGAAAATAATAATAACAATAATAATCATAATTATAATATTGATAATAATAATAATAATAAAATGGAAAAGTTCAGAAGGGAATTTTGTCGATAGATGATAGAGGAATAAGGAAAGCTGAATTGCAACAAAGTTTGAAGCTTTTCGACATCATTCGAGGTGCAAAATGGTTAAATAAGACAATAAATGCAGGAATTAAACTAGGAGGGAAACAACACAAGTGGGAAAGATGCTCATTTATTGACAAATGTGATCGTTAGATTTGCAGAATCGACACAGGATTCAGTCAATATTTGAGGGATTTTTCCATGATGCTCCAAATATTTTGCACATAATAAATGGAGGCTATAAAAATGGGGCAAGGGGCATGGTTCGACCCACTGTGCAAGCGGAGAACATGAACCAAAGAAGAGAAGTAGCATAAGAGCGAAGTAAAGAGTGAAAGTAGCATAAGGGTGAAGTGAAGAATGAAAGAGAAAAGAAGTTGTGTAGAAAGCATGGTGCAATATATTTCAAGCACCATAATGCAGGGATCACTAAGAGCAAGAGAAATGATTGAAGAACAACAACCAGGAATCGATACTACATTAGTTCGCTCGATCAGGAATAAAATGAGTGTGAATCACCCAATCACTCTAGACAACAAGAATAAGACAACTCAAAGTTTAATAAGGGAAGGTACACTAGAGGAATAAGTTGGCCCATCGATGATGGAAATGGAGGATTAAACAATGCATAAAGGGCCGATGATAGACAATATCTCGAGGTATGTATTTCTAAGGAAGTCAGGGGAACCAGTGGTACGCATGAAAAAAAATAAAAAATACTCTATCAAGATGTCAGTGACACCAAAGGGAGTCCACGTAATGATGGACATAGTATCGAGGTTGAAAAAACTCCAATATAATGACCATGACAATTTGGCATACCTAGAATGCACATATGAGGAGAGAAATAATGGCAACAGGGGCCCAATAACTAGAGAATCGACACAATTGGTATTGGGACTGCAATGGTTTGGGATGCTATCGATTATCAACATGCCGCACTTTGGGAGATACCTATAGGTCAAAGCGTGAATGGAACATTTGTTAGGAGTATTCCATGGAAGATATTTGTGGTTGGGTACATGGGTCCCAATTACTGTCCAGTTGATATCGCAAATCATCAATTTACCCAAGGAAGGGGTCGACCTGTCCCAATATTTCAGAGGGAAGGACAATGTTAAGAAATTGGCAGCAAGATTGAAAAATAAGCATGGTTTCATAAAGGAGAAACATGCATACATCATTAATATGGGATTTCACATTACAACAAAGTTGTTGGTCATAAAGGTAATGTGGAAGAACATGCCGAATTAGTGGAAGTCGAGGCTTATCACATGTGCAGATCAATACGTAGCTGGAATATAGATGAATCCACCTCTATTTTTTATAAGAACTAAGGGAGGAAGTTGTATTGGTGCAAGAGGTGGGAAAACCATTCACTTAATCTTGGTTGTTGATATTGATCGCATAGTTGGTTGGATGGAACCAACACATTATTAGGGAATGGAGGCTGACATTGTCAACATTTCAAGAGGAGCATGGTAAATGGGCACTTAGCAACAAGGAAAGGAAAACCAAAAACAACATCAAGTTTTACTTGTACTTGGATGCACTGTGAGATGCAGCAATGAAGATGTGATGACTCATAGAAGAGTCCATGAAAAATGACCAAATGATTGGACGATTGGAAATAGGACTGCATGTCATACAAAAACAGGCGTGGAGAGATGAGGAGAAGCAGTAGATTATGACACAATACAAGCATATTGATGAAGATATGGATTCCATCATCGACGAATGGCCACTAGAATGGAAAGTTACAGTCAGTGATGAGTAGTTGTCGGACCCATAAAATGGATCAGCACTAGATATTCCGATCGAGCGGGATAAACCAAAGGAATTAGAATAGGACTCACAAGAGGGATCATCTACAAATACAATAGACTCGGAGTTGTAGAAATGAAAAAAAGAGGTGTACATGAAGTGTTGGCTTGAACAAGGCAAGGGGAGGAGCACCACAAGTCTCTCTGATGAAAAAGTGAACAAGTTAGTAGTTGCAATCACCGTGGCGACCAATGAGAATGCATCCAAGATAATGTAGCATACAATAGGGTGATTCCATCAAGTTACAGGGTTGTTGCACACTTTGAAAATGCAGTACTAGAGATGAAAATACCATAAGATGGTGCGCTGCAAATATTAGTCGTGGTACAAATGGGTCAGCAATTACATATGGTACAAATTTACCACAGGCAATCACAATAGGGAACAAAGACACCTATGCTATGCTGAAAGGATTTGAATTGATCAGCTTCGATCTTAACAAAATCCCAATGCACATGATGGCATGTGTACAACTCATAGAAAATGAGGATATTAGAGACCGTGAAGCCACAGTTCATGATAAATTGGATCAGTCTAGGAAGCAGGAAGAAAGTGTGAAAGAGGATCTTTGATGCCTAAAAGTAGAAAAGGAAGCAGTCATATATGAAAGGGTAAAGGAATTTGATGATAGGTTCCTATCAGATAAATCTACTCAAGTGGAATCAAGCTAGATCTTCCTAGTCCAAGTGGATCTAGAACAAATCAAGTACATAATACAATCTAGTTTCCTAGATCAATCAGAAATGAAAAGCAACAGATAGATCACTTACCTGAAGTATGCAGATCCTCTTCTCTCTTTGTTGATCCAAGCTCCAGAGCCTTCATATCTTTAGCTGTAAAACCTTGCAGAGCGAGTGGAAACAAGCAAACAATACATGCGTATCTAAACATGAATTGATCTAATCTAACGGTTAAGGAATAAATCTCTAAACATTATTAACATAATAAAATTTATGGAAAGAGATTTGTATTAATGAAATCAAGCAGATACATAGAATTACATAAAATAAGGAATGTCACAACCTAGCCTTAACGCTGCAACTCCCATCTAACAATCCATGCCAAAACCTCCTAAGAAAGATAATAGCCTCCCAAAGGATGATAGGGATCACCTAGAAGTTCCACCAACATAATAGTACCATAGTCCTTCCTCCCTTCACAATGGAGCAAGAGTTTAATTTATAAGGCTAAAGGGATAGAGTAGGTTGAAGATTAGGAGGAAGGATTTAAGAGATATTCCCCATAGGTTAGGAACTGAATTCCACCTCACCTAGATGATAGGGATAGACATCCACCTCATCCACCTTCGGGAAGGGTCTCGAAGCTTCATTTTTTTCCCTCAAAACACCATCGGTGCACCTTCCATGAAGGGAAAGAGCATCGTCGGTGCACCTAGCAGTGGGAGACAAAGCGCTAGTGTCAGTGCACCTAGCATAAAGGGAAAGAATTCCATCAACACTTCTAGCATGAAGGAAAAAAGTGTAATCCTATCTAGAGAGGGAAAAAAGGCAGAAACAACCTCAATATCAATCAACTTTAGCAAAGATAACTTTAAGGATTAGGAATAGGGTTAACACATGGCTCAACAGGACAAGATTTTGGTGTAACATAGGTAGAGGATAGATATACAAATCTCGATGTTCTACAAAGAAATTCAAGACATCAGTCTGGAAAATTTTTTGGAAGTGAAAGTCTTGCGATTGGGGAAAATTGTCGTTGATGTGAGGAAAGAAAATGAGGAGTTACAGGCTCAAGCAATACCAATCACAGCATCAGAAAAACTCATAGAAATAAGAGAGGTGATTTAGGATACCGCAATAAAAATTGTGGAATGTGAAAAGGCATTCCATACGGTACCAAAAAAATCACGCAGTTTTGGGGAAATTTGGTGCAAGACAAGAAGCTGCACCAAATGGAGGCACAACTTAGCAAAGTAGAAGTGCGATTGACAACACTACAAGGATCACTCAAAATGATTCCCCCACTTGCACAGGTGACCAAGGAAGAAGATTTGAAATATTTATAACAGCGTGTTAATAAGGCATGAACAATGCACCAAAGGCAGTCGACACAATTGGATGAACTGCAGGGCGGGGAAAACCAATTAGCGCTTGCCACCATGGAGGAAATCACGAAGACCAAGTTTGAGTCGATAATAGTATAACAAATGAATGATGACAACCCGATGGATCAAGAAGTCAAACAATGTGCAACAATCAAAGTCAGGGTCAAGGAAGCCACTGAGCAAGTCAAAACAACATATGATGATTTCAGGACAAAGGCCTAACGCATCAATTGCTTCCAGCTAAGTCACTTGAGGGTACGCCAGAATTTTGTGTTGGTAGCATAATGACAAAGGGTTAGGGTGCACAAAGCGTGCTTTTGCAAGCAATAAGAGGGATACCGATAGAAAGAAGAGTCAATCACAAAAGAAGGAGAAACTGACATAGTTAGGGAATTTTGGTCAAATTACTTAGGATATTGGTCAAGTGGACCATTTTTTGATGACATAGTAAGGTTATAAGTATATTTATAAGTGTATTCATTGAATCAGGGGATCTGATTGGGGAGCAAATCTTAGAACACATAGGAGAAGACATTTTGTAGAGATCTGATCTAGTTCGCAGGAACGAATGTATTTTATGGTTTGAGGATAATAGGCCAAGGAATGTTCTGTCTTTTTGTGATGTATTTATGGGATTAATGATATAAATACTATGTCGGTGACATAATTATGTTTATTGTTAGTATTTCTATGTGATGTGTTTAGTGATGAATCATGTGAAGTCTATAATGATGCAATCTCTATGTTTTCATGGTTAAATCTGAATGATGCGAAGCCTTGCGAGGTATATTGGTTTTCTACATGTCGATGCCTTTTATATATATGAATCTGAATTATGATAACATATATTTTTCAATATAAATCTGGGTAAGAACGTGTGGAACACTAGAAGATTAGTCGATCTGGGTAATGGTATGAGTTAAACCTTGTATTTTTGGTCGATAGTGTGATAGAATAACCAATAGTGTGAAATTCCTCTTCACTCTATGGAAAATTGGTTCATGCATCCCTCCCTCAGACATCTTGGGTGAGATTGCACCTATTTTTCAAGTGTTGTTGGATATGGTAAAACCTGCCGGGTCAATGTTTAGGTATTTTGTGCCGATGGGTGTCGACATATCTGTGGAGTGAACACCTGTTGGCAAGGTAGTGTCAACATAATTAATCATAAATTCAATCAAATTCAATATCTTAAAAAATTCTAAGATATGGGGAATTCTCCTTTCAAATATACATGCGCATCATCCACCACTAGAGTCATGTTGTGTAAACTTGTCATATGAGAGTTGTGTAGGAACTTATGTCTTGTTTTGTCACCACTTCCTCCTTTGATCTATAGAAAGTAACGTGGGGTATTTGAGGGAGAAAGAGCGCATTATGGAAATTCTTGGGCAATCACCTTTCCTGTATGTACTTCTCCTATAATTATCTTTTTTGTTTCTTCAAATGTTTCTTTCATGGCTAGATTTTCAAAACCGATATTTGATTCATGGAATTGAGCATTTAGGAGTTTCCTCCATTTCCATTGTCCAATTAGGAGATGAGGGTCATATCTAAAGGTAATATCCAAGTTCAATTTTAGCTCATTTATAATATTCAACATTTATTTGAGACCCATTTTGTCTCTAATGGCATATCTACCCATAGATATAGGGAACTCGGTTCTTATTTTATTCTTTTATTTGAAAAAATGAAAGTTGTCCACTTCCAACATTTCCCTCGCATACTCTATAACAAAGGTTTTAGGGGTGGGAATATTCAGTAGCCTATAGGAAGAGGAATTAGTTCCATACATTCTGATAACTATATAATATTATGCTAAGTACCAATCACATTTTTTGACTACCTATGACAACTACAATTTAGAAATGATATCTTTAGATGTTCATTTCTAGTTATTAAAGAAAAATCCCTATACATGAATTGAGATACAAATCGAGACTAGGTGACATCCTTTTATTCACCTTTCTTGACTCAAGGTATCCAATAATATATTATGTTTGACATGTATCCATTGATTTTATCAATGCTTAATTCTTCAAAGTGATCAGATTAAATGAAGATCATGAGATAAGAACAATGTCGATAAATTGTTTTGTCATTGAATTATGCTAAGGGTGATTTCATTCTTGCAAATATGAATTATACATAGTTATATTGGGGTGCACAATTATAATTGTAATCATCAACCATAGCCACCATCCCTTCGACAATATCATCGTCTGATTCTCTTCCTAATATCAAGGTAAGGGATGAGATGGTTTTATGATTCCAAGGTGGGAAACTATTTGACATCCATGGGGAGGGAGGGATTTCCTCTCAAATCCAATATTTCTTAATTGGTTTCAACCTCATGTATCTACTCCCTTCGGCCTTAAGAGATATCACCTCTCCTTTTGAGAAGGTTCTCATCGTTAGAGTGTAGATGAGTCATTGATATGAAACATTGTAGGTTGATAATTTTCAGTAGTGATCACCAAGGTGGAGGGGTTAAACTATATGAAACATAGTTTCACAAACATAGGAAAGGGGAAGAAATCAAGAACCAATTGTTAATCCATCCTAGATGGCCAGAATTTTGTTATAAAATAGGATCCTATAGCAATAAAATAAAACAAATGCAGAAATACAACATATAAAAGAACAATACAGGAGAGGAACCAATATATGTGTTTCACCCAATATGGGCTACATCCATGGAAAAACAACCAATTATTTATTTTATTCTATCCAAAAAAATGAATGGATACGATCCATAACACATCCATTGCAACCTCCTCTTCACTCTCTCATAGTGTCTCTCTCACTCAGTCACAATGACCTTTCATAATTACCAGCCACAATAAAATTCCCTTATACATAAAATAGGGTTTCCTTCTTGGGAAAAAAATCTTAACATAACTTCTACCATCAGATATACAACCTAATTATGAATTGTCCATATTGATTACAGAATTACAATATTTTCCAATGATTTTTTTCTAAAATTTCTTCATACGTAGAATGCTCACGTAGAAGGATACCCTCCTTCCCATTCGGAATTAGGATCCAAACATGAATAAAACAATACCTTTGAATTAGGAAGATAATTAGTCTCCACAACCAACAAATGTGTTGTTAGACTTTGGGGAAATCAATTTTCCAAGGGAAACCCATATTAGTTGTTGGGTGACTATTTATTGGTTTTAGGGGTGGTCATAGAGGCCAATAGGTATATTAAGGGAGGATCTTGTGGGGATGAAATTTTGTTTGCACCCAACCTAGAAGGTGTATCTTGTGACTAGGAACTCTTAGAAACATTCTTCCTTCTCTTAGGATCATGTTGGATTTTAGATCGAGAAAAGCTAGCAATTATTTGAATGGTGGATTTGAAAAGACTACTTGAATGATAGGGATGATTTTTCAAAGGAATTCTGTTCAACAAACTAAAACAAATGTAGGGAAATTCAAAAAGAGTGGCATGGAAATGGAAAATAATTACCTGATCAATTGATGAGAAGACACAAGCAACTTCTTATGGATGGAAATCAATGGAAATCCATGTTCTAGAGGTTGCATACCTCTTTATAAACTTTTAGCAAATAACAAAGCAGTAATCACCATCAATATTTCACTGAGGGAAATGTTCAAAATATGTTTTATGGTGGGAAATAATAATCCATTTGAACCATAATACTTAGGAATTAATTCCACTTTAATTGGAAATCATGGTGGTTCCACCTAATGATCTGAGAAGGGTATGGAGGCCCTGTCCATAAATAAAAAAATACTACTTTTGGTTGGCCAAATTCCATCACCAAAGTTAACCTTAATTGGAAAAGTGAAAAAAATGAGGATTTGGGTGGTATCTCACATAGAATATTCACCTTTCTGGTTAATCATAAATACCCCAATGGATATCTGAGGAATCCCTTTGGCGATAGAGAGACACCCCAAAATGAATTTCCCAAATTCATCACCAGAAAGGGGATATTTGATTGCAACCGACTACAAATGTAAAACCTTTTAATTTATCACATGGCTCTAGTTAGCATGAACATATCAGATCCATTATAGTTAAAATTCTTGATTAATCCTGAGCATTCATGTAAGGGTACCCCTCTCATCTCATCGCACAACTCAATCACCACAAACAATCTAGATGATATCCCTAAAAGTTGTCAATTCAATAATATACATCCATGTGAGGGTCCCCCTCATATCCAACTGTGCACCTTCATTACGCTGATTGGACCAAATATTTTGTTTGGAAATGTGCGATTATATCCCTCCATTTGTGTAGGCACATCCTCTTAAGAGTCATTTAGAAAACCATGGGGATAAAAGAGGAACAACACAAACTAAGAAACTTAAAGAAAACCTCACTAAGATTTGTGGGAAAATGGAAAGGACTTACCCAGTTGATTAATCGATACACATGAAAAACTACTTGCATATGATAGACAATAGTAGTTAGAGTTATAGCGACTACGAAATTGTTTCTTGACCTTCAAAGGACAATTGAGCAGTAATAATGTAGGTATTCTTCAATGGGTAGTTGTTCATAATGCATAATATGTTTGGGGGAAAACACTTTTGAATCATGAATCTTGGGCATAAATGCCACTTTAATTGGAAATCAGACCTCAAACTTGAATCCTTCAATTCCATTCAGAACCTATTTTACCCTTGATAGAAGGGCATGGCAACTTTTTCCATGCTAAAAAAAATTAATTTTGCATCAAGCCCATCAATAATGAAGTTGACATTATTTTGTAACTTTGCAATTGAATAGATGGTACAATTTTTTCTTGTCAAATTTAGGTGGTTAAGAATGGGATATTAGGTACCAACAAAGATAGGATCCCGCCCAAGTGTTCCAGGGATTTCATTAAAATTTATATCATGATGAAACTTTAAAAAAATTAAAAATAAGTTTAAATCTTAGTGCTACATTACACATAGTTTCTTCCATATGGATTGTTCACACTAAGTCCCTCATTGACTTTGGAAAAGTGATTGAAAAATAAATACAAAAACATCCACAACAAAAATATTAATTATCATTATCTTGGGTAATTTGTGGACCCAAATATGATTAACTAAGATCTAATCCATATATGGAAAACATTGTTCAACACATTTAAGCTTCTACTAAAGTAAATAGTGAATTCTCATTCTATTATTAATCGAACAAGATTGCAAAATGTAATGTCCCTCCCATGTTACCATGGTGATTTATGTCCTGAAACCCTATTGGTTCTAGCCTAGGATGGGTGTTTTGTAAATAAATAAGCATTAATGTGCAACTATACTAGATGCACGTTCTAATTTTATTAATAATTATGTTATGTTAATAATTTTTGTGATTAAGTATACCTAGGTGATAAGGATGAAACACTCAATAAAATCAAGAAAATTCCAAAATAACTTCATCCAAAAATATGGATCCTCCTAATTTGGTTAGAAGATAAAAGTTAGGACAAAGGAGGAAAGTGCAGAAAACGTTGTCAAGGTCAAAAGGCGGGAAACTTTTGGAGATACAGTTTCTAAATTAGATAAAAGGAAAGGCATACTAAATGAAGGAATGGAATAGTTTCTAAAGTTTATAAAATTAATTCAGTGTAAAATAAGGAAACCCTTGGAGGGCACAATTTCCAAAGGGAGAAAAAGGCATGTCAGGGAAAACGCAAGAAATCAAACAAGTTTCCTCATTCATTCATGAGGGCGCATTGGGAAAGTGAAGTGGGCCACCTATCAAACCAAATTATACCTTGAATCCTAATTATTCTATAAAACAATGTTATCTCACCCCTCTCACAATTTTTTATCATCTATGTGTTTTGGAGTTTGAGAGTTGTTCTCAATAGTTGAGTGTTGTGCCTCAACTGGAGCTTTGGGCGGTGTTCCCCTTAGCTAATGATTCTAGTGTTTTGGTATATCAAGTTAGGGAATACATTGAAATAGTTTTTTTTTCAGGTTTTTATGTCTCTTTCATTACATTATCAGATCATCTTGGAGAGCTTGGAGTTATCCTATTAGTGACATCCCTTCCTCTTCTCTTCTTCTCTCTGTACGATGATATTCTAGTATTTTTTGGAGATATGTAATGGGTATTTATACCAAAATATTAAATTATATATCTATGTATGTATAATATATTGTTAAATATCAGGTTCCAACCCCTTTCAGGTCACTCACAAAGTTTGGGAGGTTCAGGGATATATTTTCTTGGGTTTCCTAGCTCCAGAGTCATATTTTTGGAGTTGTTCTATAAGAGGTTACCTATGAGATTATTTTGAGAATTATTCATAATATGATGGCACTAATATGTTATTATTTATATTCTCTTCAAATTTCATAACATTCTGATCTATTTTGACTTAGTTTATTATTAATCTTTTACACCCTACCTAGATTTCATTGCTGAAATGACTAGTTTTCTAATTTGAAGTAATTTGTGTATTTGAAAAAATACATTTATTTTATTTTTTGTTCTGGAAATTATTTAACACCATAATTATGGAATCCCATGTTTAAAACTGAAGTTTATATCCTCTTTTATTGTATTTAGAAAGCACTAAATTTTGGCTAGTTGCACAATCTTGGTAACTAGTTTTCATAGTGTGACCCTTAGCATTTCTTGTTACTATCCAGAATTTTTTAAAACCCAAATATATGGATTCTATATTCCTAAATAGAAACTTATAACCTTCAGCATAATTCCATAAGACTAGGTTTCTTGGAATTGATTGTTCAATCTCAGTTTGCACCGGTTGGGACACTTAGAAGCCTGGGAGTAGACTTCATCATCATTGATGGTCGCAACCTAAAACGGACCAAAACCCAAGTAACTAGGTATCTAAAATTTCTGTTTCAATACCTTTCCTTTGGCTTCATCCACTAACCCTATGCCAGTCTCTGTTTAGGTCCTTACTTCTTGTGTTGTGCCTTGTTGAAGAAAATACTCAATCATTTGTAAGCATATTATTCATTTTGTATAATTATCAGCAGTAAGAGCTAATATTCAGATCTTATTTATATTTGGTATATTACAGTGGTAACATAGCACTTTCCTCCACTCCCATGGAAATTACTCTCCCATTGAATAAAATTGCAGTCATGTCATACTTCGAATGATGACTATGAGGAGGAGTATGAAGAGTACCGCAGACAGTATGAAGAACAAGAAACCCTATATGTTTATGGAGGCCTACCATGAGTTAGGGATAATGAATTCCATTATCCATCATATAGATAAGAGATCAAGACTGATTTTCCAATGGATAATAAATACTTGGCAAAGATGATAGAAGCATGTGAAACATGCCTTGCTGCTACCAAGAGTATCTAGATTTTTGTAAGAAGATTTGTGTAGACATTTATTTCAAAGAATATGTTTATTTCAAGTATGGATTCTATCCCAACCATGTTGATGAGAATTATTTCAAGAGAAGCAAATCATCCATAGAGGAACCAACTTGTTCCACCTCCTTGAGTAAAGAAGAAGAAGAAGGAACCAAAGGTGAAGATTCATCAAATCCATCTACATATTCAATATTTATGAGATTGTTTGGTTTTTCTTCAAAAAGTGCTTCTAAAATCTGTGAAATGAGTACAATTCAAGATATATATTTCTCAAGTTTCTTGGAGGAGAATATAAATGAAGTATAGGAATATATTCCTGAGGTGGAGTGCAAGTCACTGCAAGGTGACTACATGGGAGAAGAAAGAGAAGATGAATGCACATCTAGCTTCTTCATGGGTAATTTCCATATCACTAACAAGGATGTTGGTTCACCTAAAGGTGGTGAGACATATTTTGGATTTAATGCAAAATAAATATATAAATCATATTTACAGTCACCTATTGAGCCTCATAAAAAAAACGAAGACAAGTCCACACCACTTGGCAGTGAACCCGAGAATTTGGTGGAAGAGAAGGCCACCATATTGTCCCTACATGAAGAGGATGAATATGAAATTCCAAGCTATGGTGTGCTTTCTGATTTTTGCAAAGATCAAATTTCATTCCAACCTTCAGATTTACCATCCACTTCATATCATGGAAATGATTTTGCAAACGAATCTAAATCTAACAGGTATGTTGGGAATGATGTATGTGTTGTGGATCCATGCCAAAATAAAGATGATATTATGTTCCAGACATCGGAAGGAGAAACCTTGGTAGAGGATATTCTTGTTGAGACACATCATTTGAGTGGATCACTAAAAGAGGATAGAGAGAATCTTATGGAATCTATGAACAACTTTGTTGACATCAATTCCTTGGTGGAAAGATGTTGTTGGAAAGCTTATGGAGGAGAGTTGGAAGGAGAATCCTTTATGGAAGAGTGCATAGAACTTAAAGAAGGAATGGTAAAGATGAAGGAGAGATATATGAACTTACTATATGACATATATCATCTACTCATGGTGACTGAAATTTACCATTGTTCATTCAAGAAGGAAACAGAAGAGTCCAAAAGACTTCATAGTGAATGGGAGGCTACATATGATTCCTTGAAGAGAACACAAGAATCTCTTCAAGAGTCAATTTTGAAGATTGATCAACTTTAAAAGGAGATAAATTTACCATACCCACCATATTGCATGGAAAATAATCATGTGTACATGGTAGGCACTACATTGGATGTGCTAGATGAACCTCATGTGGAGGACAAACATGAGGAAGAAGCAGATTTGCAGATGCTTGTGAAAAGCTACAAGGAAGAAAATATTGGCCAAGAACTTATTGATATTGAGAGAAATAATGAAGTGTTCTTATATAAGGGAAATATGTCTGAGGACATGACAATTGAATCAGAAAATAAAATTCCTTATTCATCCATTGATTGGGTGGATAACCACACCTCAAAAATGAGTGCACATGAAGGTAAGAGTTTCACTTATCATATATTCCTTTCCTACCAGTTTGAAGAAAAGTATTGTATGGAATTGGGAGGGATACATTGTTCCTCCAATATCATTATAAACCAAATTATATGGAAAATTACAATCATAGTTCAATAGAGGAGCCTCAGGTGATTATGGATCATGAGAAAAGTTCATATTTGAATGCTCTTATGAAGAGGAAAGATGAAGAAGATTTTGGTCAAAAATTGGATGATTTGAATAAGACTCATGAGAAGGACTTAGCTATGGGAAGAATGATTGAATAAATGTTGTTTGAGGCTACATGTAGTGGTATTTTTTTGTCCAAGGATTTGGTAGACAAGTATATCCATGAAATGAAGATTCATGGGTGCACCATGTTTTCTTGCATGGGTGAAGCATAGTTTGATATACAAGTCTTGGAAGAAGGAATTCATGATATACCTTTATGGGTGGAAGAATTCATCATGAGGAATATGGATGATCACAACCTATATGGATTAGCAAGAAAATTTTTGTATTCATCTCTAGATTCCCTCAGTAGATACATAACAAAGATGGAGACTAAAGGGTGTGCAAGATGGGACCACATTGGTAAGAGTTTCCTTTGCATTGGTAGCATATTTATAGCTGCATATGGCATTGTCATATTATTTGAGAAGCATAAAATAAATGTATGGAAGCCATTAGACACCTTCCATACACATTAACTAAGGTGAATTTTTATTTTCTTGTGCTTGAGGAGTTTTAGGCCAATAAAAATGAATACCAAGCACATGTTTGTTACCAAAGATATTATGAATTTCCCCTACAATACTGTTGCATATTTTTGAAGGAGGAACATGATCATACCTTTAGTGAGCCAACCGACAGAGGAATTTGTGCATCCATTAGCTTGATGGATGAGTATTGTAGAGAGTTTGTCCACTATTCTTCACTCCCCACTTCTATTTCAGCCACTTCATGTGGGGATGAAAATTGGGTGAAAGGAATTTTCCTATTGGTTCCACAGGCGAAGAATGAGACTTCCACTCTTCTAGTTGATGGATTGATGGTCAAGCCATGTTGTTTGAAAAGTGAAATAGTAGTATATGGGTTATTCACACCTGAATCCATTTGCGTGAGAGTTTGTTTATCCATTTATTGGGTGGCTACACACATGATTTAAATGTGCCCCCCGGAGGGTAAACATCTTTCTTGCATCAATGGAGGTTCATTGAGCATATATTGTTGCTATATAATTCTCTTAGTATTGATGGAGGGACATGGGATAGCCACCCATTTCTTCATAGCAAAAATGATGTGAGTTCCAGTGCTAGCTTGTACATGGATTTTCATACTTTGTAGAGGATCAATATGATTTCTCCCCCACATTGAGGAGTTCCATGATTAGTGGGAGAGTCTCAAATATGTTTAGTTTGGCATGGGGGTGATAAATTTCCAGTGTGGTTTCCTAGCTCCATAGTCATATTATTGGAGTTGTGCTATGAGAGATTACCTATGAGATTATTGTGAAAATTATTTAAACTCTCACAGCCCTAATATGTTATTATTTATAGTATCTACATATTTCATAACATTTTGAACTGTTTTCACTGAGTTTTTTATTAATCTTTTACACCCTACCTAGATTTCATTGCTCAAATGACTAGTTTTCCAGTTTGAAGTAATTTATGTATCTAAACAAATCAATTTTTTTTGTTCTGAAAATTATCTAACGCCGTAATTATGACATCCCATGTTTAAAACCTAAATTTAGTTCCTCTTTCATTGCATTTGGGAAGCACTGAATTTTGACTAGTTTCACAATCCTGGTTGTTAACCCAAAAATCCCCCACACAGCTCTCAATGGCCTACACCACCCAAGGACACCATCCCACAACACTCATTTCACTCCATAAGCCCTTCCATGACCTTCCATTTGACCCCCACACCTCCAAAAGAGCGCAAGGATGAAGAAAAGGGATAAAAGCCCCCAAAAAGAGCCCAAAATAGACCCCTTGGAGCTAAATCCCTCAAAAAGGGGCTAAAACCCTGAAAGGGGCTAAAGTTAGGGCGGAAGGGGCCAAAGGCCAAACCCCTTGGATAAACTATATAAGGAGAGTGAGGGGTCACTCTCAAAAGACTCCTCACTTGCCTATTGTTATGCTGCCCATGGATGCTTTGAGACCTCTTGCTCTCAAACCACCCACTCTCCCTCTCCTCCATCTCCACTTCTCCAAGCCATTGCTTCCCAACAAAGAGAGAGGTGCTCCCATTAGCTAGGGCATGGTGGCCCATTTCCACCTAAGTGAGGTATAATCTCATTTATGTTTCTGTTTATTTGCTTATCTTGTTTTCTAACTCATATTTTCATTTGCATGTTTTTTCATTAACAATTGTTTGCAGGTTTTCTCCATGGTAGCTTAGGTTTGTTTTGCAGGTTTTGGAGGCGGAACCCTAACCCACTATGTGCAGAGGGGTTCAAAAATGCTCCATAATTGCTTCTATTTTATTTTTCCTATCATTTTCTCTTAGATGTAGTTTACAATAGCTTCCATTTACTTGTTATTGCTTAGATTAGTTCAGTATCAATTCACAGCTCTGTTTCAGTCATTTTTACTTTTGTTTTTTACTATTTTCTAAGGGTAGGAACCTAACCTTGTGCCCTATAGGCACAAGGGAGCCATTTTTACCCCTATATTGAGGATAAATACTCACTACAGATTTGGTGACTCCACTAGGTCGATCCCACAGGATCCTTGGGCCACAAAGTTCAAATTTTCAAGTTTTTCAGTTTTTACCCTAGTTTTCAAAAATGTTAGTTTAGATCTATTTAAATCCACTTAATTTCTTGTTTTTGTCAGTGCCAAATCCTCTACTAGGCCAAGCTGAGTCAGACTGATCCCAATACCCGGTTACTGTCAGTCAGATCTGACCTTGTAGCACCAAAACACCCCTTCCAGAGAAGGTCACTCTTATTGGGGGAAAAGGTGAGGCAAGGCACACTTAATTGCCAGAAAGCCGCCCCCAGGGTGCACTTAATCCTCAGATAGGCACAAATTCAGCCCAGGAGCTCATGTTGCAACTGTTTTGGCATTTTGTGTGACCCCTTCACTCATTTCTGGAAAAATCTCGCGGCCCCCTCGAGAGATTTGGTCAAAAATGAGCGGCCTATCACACAGAAGTTGTTTTTCAGTTTAATTAGCAATAATTTTCAGTTTTATAGGACTGTTAGTGTGGCCTAGCCACCTCTATCCACCACTATAGGTATCTTTGAATTCCAGTTTTCATTTTTTTCAAGTAAATCAATGAACAAATGTGTATATGCTAAATCAATCACTAAGGTTTAATAAAATGAATTAGCCTAACTAAAAGTAACATAAAATTAACCATCTTGCTGCCCCCTTCCTCCTCTACCCAGTCATCACCCTCTGGGGTATTCTGGGATACGACGAAGGGACAGCCTGTATAGATCTAGGCACTCCATGGCATTTTTCCCAAACCATTAAAACCAGGTGACCTAGAAGGTACAAGGGGTAGATAAGGAGGGATTCTCACGGCACTAAGTGTCCTCCTTGATTGACCAACATAGCACTTGGGAGGTGACCTAAGGATCTATGGATGGGTTTATTCCCATTGTGTTGAGAGCCTAGCACCTTCGCTTGGTTGAAGAAGAATACCACTGAGAGGTAGACACTTAGTTAGGCCAATAATTCAGAGTTAATCACCATATTTGCTTACAAATTTCTAGTTATGTTTGCATACAAAACCATGATGTGAACTCTACCATGAATTCATAAACCATATTGCAAACCAAATACCAGAACAAACAAGAAAACTATCACACCATACCAATTAATTAACCCAACTCAGTTCATGACGCTAAGTAAGCCTTAAAATTTACCAAATTTACACTAAGTTCAATCATACTTTGCAGTCTTTGAGGACATAAGTCCCTGATTGCTTTAACTGTGGGAAGTACTTGGGCTTTTCCCAGAAACTCATTGTGAGGAGTACCACAGGAACCCCAAAGTAGCTGGCCGCTAAGAGGAATTTCCAAGCGAAACAGGCAACGACCCCTTTCGATTGAGTAGAGTTACCCATGAGGAACAAGCCAAGCACTATCTTCTGGTAGTCTTGGTGGCTGAGAGACCGCCCTCAGCTACTAGGAATCCATTGAAATTGGGGTCCAAATTTCATACCCACCAATTTCATACACATAATCAAACACAATTGATCCTCCATGATCTTCCTCACAATTAAGAGGTGAACCACCACCATTTGGAACACTCAGTCAGCACTGTCGTAGCCATTCTCAGCAATCTCCTACACCATCATAGGGCCACACAACCTCTGATTCTGATTCAGACCCATATCAGTCTGAACCAAACCTTCACACCGCACCATCTAGACCCATGGCTACTGCAAACCCATATCCATTTTTTGGCCTAACCATAGCAAGTGGACCCATGTCCACATCACAACCTGTCACCCACAACATGGCAAGTGGCCTAAGCACAATCATGTAGACTGTCATTAGCCAGTTTCCACCACCAATAGTGACCAGTCAAGCTGGCCTAGTGGTAACACATGGGGTCAGTGACCCCTCCACACACATTGTCCCCCTTGCCACACGGGGGGGTAGTGCACCAACCACCCACATTGCCCCTACCACCATTCATGGGGGCAATTCCCCCACCACTCACACCATCCCACCCACAACACTTGGGGGCATTGGCCCATCCTCCATGGTACAACCACAAGCACCCCAAGCTATGTAGATGCACTATGCACTTGCAAACCCCACTCCCATTACGGCCCCATCCCACATCAACTTGGGGTCAAATCTACCCTTCATGGCTCGTTTGAACTTGCCTGACCTGGCTAGATTAACAAAGGATCCCATCCGCCACCAAGCTTTTTGGACACCTATGCCAATGAAGCTACCATCAAACATCCCAAAGTTTGAGGGCAAAGCTAGGGAATGTCCCCAAAATCATATAATGACATTCCATCTATGGTGCTCATCCAATAGCATCATAGAAGACTCCATCAGGCTGAGGCTGTTCCAATGCACACTTATAGGTGCCACAGCCAAATGGTACATTGAGCTGCCACAATCCAAGTACCCAGACTTCAACTCCCTAGCCTTCATGTTCCTACAGTATTTCCAACTCCTTATCAGATATGACGAGGGATGGAGATCCTGCTATCCTATCACCAAAAAACTGCCACTCACATCACCAATCACATTCATCAGTGACGGTGGTGTCACGGCTTATGTAAGATCCAACTTGATGATAGGATATTCTTGGAATTGTTCCTCAAGACTTTGCTCCCACCCATTGCAAAAGAAGTTGCATCCGAATGTCCCCAATCTGAAGAAGAGGCCATATTGAAGGCCTGACAGTTTGACCTCATCTACGCCCAGTCAGGATACTTGTACACTGTCATTCCAGATGCTCCCTGTCCAAGTACCTCCTACTGCGATGCACCTGGGGCATCCCACGCAGTAAATGGCATCATAGGGTTAGTCTTCCAACAACCACAGCCTCAACCGACACCACCTATCATGACACGACAACCAAGCAACACCGCTAATGTTACTTAACAAAACCAAGCTCTGGACTATGCTAGAATGGTGTCTCATTCTGGGGCAACAACCTCTTATGCACAACCTATGCCACCATAGCAGGCTTAGACCATGGCTTGGCCAACAAAACAGTATGTGGGGCAAATTCCCACATTTGTGGCACCACCACCCCCACAAATATACTATGCACCACTAGTGCAACAAGTTCAAGCCCCAACCCCCGCCCCCACTCCACCTACTCCACCCGCTCCGTTGGGACAAGTGTTCTCACAACAAAATCATCCCAACCAGCCTGCCCCCAATAATCAACAAGGGAAATCTAGAAAAAATAGGCCCTGCAACCAAGGAAATAACCAACTATAGGGAGGCGGTTAGCAACTGAATCCTCCCAATAATTTCATGGCTAACCGGCCAGCCCAAAACCCCCCAAGGCAGAATGCACCAAGATGCAATGCACCATTGTCCACAAACCAACCTTGTACACTCTGTGATGTCTATGGGAATTACACATTTGAGTGTCCCCTCATGGCTCACGCTAAGCAAGCCATTCAAAATGAGTCCCAACAGGCCGCCAATGCCCCCACCCAAGCCCAACCCAACCAGGCACCACAAGGAACTCCTTCCATGGTGCTTCAAAACTCACTACCATTCCAAGGATTGGTGGCAACCACTCCCCCTCCTCAGGCCAATCCCAACGCTTTGGGGGCACCGCCCATGCCCCAAACAAGTGTTGACCACCTGATGACCATGACCATTGAAGAGGTCAACTTACAGACTAGACGAAATCAGTACAGTACCACCACTGAACCTGCTGACTCATCAGCAGCATCCATGTCTAATACAACCAAACTACCTCTCCAGTTACCCCCATTCTTGTGTCCCCCCATATGTAGAATTTCCAATAACGCCATAGCTAGAGCTGCAGTCAGCTATAGCATTGTGGATGATTTGGCCCAAACGCCAACCGCCATGTCTGCTCTTGAGGTACTTAAAACATGTCCAACGTAGTGGAAATCCTTACTATCCACTCTAGGGGTAGTAGAACCCTTCGATTCCAAGATAATCACATTTGATACAGAGAATGGAGAGTCACGCATGCCCTCCACTATCGCCTTCCAAATCCCGGTATCTATCGGGAACTTGGTTGTGCATCGATACATAGTGGATGAGGGGGCATCCACATGCGTCATGTCTACCTTGTTTTGGCAGAAGCTTGGATCACTGATTCTACAACCGTCCTCCATGACTCTGCAGGCTTATGATGGACACCCCACTAAAGCCCAAGGAATCCTCCCCCATGTCCCCATCACGTTATCCAGGAAGACAGTCCTGATCGACATTGAGGTCATTAACACTCAATTGGATTACAACCTCCTCCTTGGGAGAAGTTACATTTATGCCATGCGAGCTTTTGTGTCAACTATCTTATGCCTCATGATGTTCCCCAACGAAGGGAAGATTGTGACGGTTGACCAGTTCACCTACCATGATCCGCAAGGGTTAACAGCACCTGTAAACGTTATCCCTACCATCACCACCGCCAAGCTGCAAGGGGAAACCGCACATGCTAACGTCATCCCTGCAACCAATACTGTGGTTGAAAACACACCAGCTTCCCCACTATTGAATGTGGGCCTTGGGATGTTTACCAATCCCACCATGACGGATCCTTTCCCATTAGTGTCACCACCACCGACACAAAAGCAAACTGCAGACTTGTGCATGGTCTCATCAAGCACTGCTACACCCAAATAGAAACCACAGTTGAAACCACAACCACAACCACAACATCATCCGCAGTCGCAAAGTCAACAATAGCCACAACATCACCTGCAATAGCAGCATTATGTGTAGCTACAACCAGAACCTCACCCTTACATGCAACCAGCTAGGAGTTATGTGGGCTCGTCTCTAGTCCATACAATTCCCTTCCTCTTTCCCCCACCTGGTGTCATGAGAAAGATGATCATGGCCACCTTAAGCCTACCCAACTTTACGTTGGGGATCCCAGTGTGGTATCTTGATCCACCATCTCAACCAGCAATGCCCCAGGTTGTGTTAACTCCAGTGCAACCTATTATGGTTGAGTCTCACCCCCCACCCAGTCCGCATAAGCCAACCGCCACACCTGCACCTGCACCGCCCCAACCCAAAAGGGCAAAGGGGAAGAACACCAAAGCCACTGCAAAACCATGACAAGTTCCACCTTGTGCCCTCTGTGAACAACAGGGCTGTCCAACTCAGAATTTCCCTGAAATCCCACTGATCCGTGCACATTTGGATGCCATGGATACGAATGAAAATATCCTCGTGGTTGAAATCCCAACCACGCCAGTAGTAAAGAACAAGGCATTGAGGACAAACCATGCTTGTGCCCTTTGTGGCTTGTATGGACATTACTCCCACCATTGCCAAGACTTATCCAAATTTCGAATGGCTCTTGCTGACCTTTGTCACCATTCGCTTGAGTCTGAGATCACCTTAAATGAAGAAGTTCACCCACCACCACCTCCTTTGTCCAATGCCATGTCCATTTACATGATGTCTAGTTCCCCCAACCAGCTCATTCCCATCTCCAAGGATGGTCCATCAGACCTATCACTTCATTGCTTCAACAATGATGAGGAGATCCTAGAATCTCTGACCTCCTCGGAATACCCATGGGATGACATGCACCATCGCTTTTTCTTCCTCCCGAAACAGCTTGTGTCGCAATTTGACCAGTTTTGTGTGGAGACCAAAGATTTCATCCATGGGAAGGTTGACTGGTTCAAGAAACCAATCCCATCACTAGATTCCTTAAAGAAGGGAACATAGCAAACATTTTTCCAACCATTAAAATCGACATCTCAGCCAACTTTGAGATTGTTGAAGAAATCATACTGGGGACATCTTGCTTCCCGGAAGAGGTCGATGCCTATATCGCTCTCTTCCAAGAATTCCATGACATCTTCGCTTGGTCATACATTGAAATGCCCGGCTTAGATCCATCCATCATGGAACACCACATCGACACATGGCTTGATGTGGCACCGGTCCACCAGAAGCAACGGCCCATCCATCCATCCAAAGTGGCTGCGGTGAAAGCCGAGATAGAGAAGCTACGCACAACCGGCTTGATCTATCCCATTGCATACACAACTTGGGTTTCTAATCCTGTTCCCATGAATGAAAGACAGGGGACCATTCGTGTTTGCACAGAATTCCATGATCTCAATTGGGCATGTCCCAAATACAACTTCCCCACACCGTTCATCAACCAGATCATCGATGCATGTGCCAGACATGAGGCCTTCTCCTTCATGGACAATTTTTCCAGATACAACCAGATCCAAATCCAGAAAGAAGACTGTTGGAAAATGGGATTCACAACTCCATGGGGCACATTCACCTACCAAGTCATGTCCTCTGGCCTCAAAAATTCTAGAGCCACCTTTCAGCGCGCCATGATGCACTGCTTTTGTGATCTTACTCACATCATGTTGGTGTGTTTCGACAACCTCATCGCGCAGTCGCAAAGTCACACTCAACACATAGACGACTTGTGACAAGTCTTAATGTGATGTCACCAGTACAAGATCCGCTTGAACCCATTCAAGTGTGTTTTCTATATCCCCATGGGCCATCTCCAAGGGTTCATCGTGTCACACAAAGGAATGACCGCTGATCCTGGGAAAGTCCAAACGACTTTGCCCCTAATGTCACCCCTTTGAGTGACAACGTTCTAAATTTTATTATCGTCTTTTCTTTTTTTTTTACACATTTTTCCCCGATTGAGTCTTATGTATCGTTTCCTCTCATTACTTCAGATGGAGCACTCCTTAGATCATTATATGGGATTCACAGATTGAGCAAGTAGATAGTACCCGAACCTCACTTCGGCTGCATGGGTAATCTACTCCCCATCGCACAAGTTGATCCACATCAATGGAATATGCATGGGCACCACGACCAACAACCAAGTGGAATATGATGGTGTTAATGGCCTCTTAGCTGCCGCTCTACAATTAGGAATTCACCATCTCGATGTCTTCTTATACTCTCAGCTACTTGTTTCTCAACTGAACAACCATTACCGAATTCATGATCCCTGCCTCTTTAGAAAGTACCTGTGCACTAAACACATGGTCAAAACATTTGACTCCATCACATTCACACATGTTCCCAGGAACCTCAATAGTATCACAGATCAAATGGCTAATGATATTCTAAATTGGCACATCCACAACAGCATATAGGAAACATACAACCATAACATAATGCATAATCATGTCTAAAAATACACACACAGTGTAATAATACATCACATAGGAATTTTCATTCCACAACATAATACAAAGACTCACATAATAAATCCATAAAAGCACATCCACATGTGTCAAAAATATATATAGATATAAATCCATCAGTCGCATGTCCATAATATGTCCAATACAAAAAGAGAGAAGCCACATATGCTTTCTCAACAGGATATACATAAGCGACACAAAAACCCCTAAGGGCACCTATGCACTAAGGGCCAGCCCCACAAGGCTACTAATCTGATTCAGACTCATCATCTGACTCAGACTCATCATCTTCTGAAGAAGACGAATGCAATGCAAGAACACCACCTCTCACCATCCGGCGAAAGTGCTCGCATGCCACTGCCATCTTCCTCATCACAACCGTTAGCTTGGGAGGGAGATTGTGAACAGTAGCAATAAATTTGGTATTCAGGTGCTACCATCCAACATCTAACACTCCAGTAGCCACCTCCTCCATGTATGGCACCAGCCCATCCATGTCCCGCTATCGCCTGCGAGGGTTCCTAGAAGGGGCCACCATAGGAGGTACGGTAACAACCCGCCTCCGATGCCTAGGTGGTGCGCGAGGGCCAACATCTGCACACACAACCAAGGACACCATCAATCCACATACATCAACATGAAAATCACTAACCGGTGCAATTATACTATGCACAAAGATGAACATAAAAACATCAAGCATACATACCACCTGGTCCCCAAGCCTGACCAGGAGGTCGGGGCATCTCTGGATCTCCTTGGAAGTCCATACCTACGTACGGGTACTCCTTGATCACCATAGGAAGCTGGAGCCACTCCTCCAACAACTCCTCCATGAAGAAATAGCCCACTCTACCGCCACCCTCACGAATCATCATCTGGCACCACCTATACATCCTCGGCTCCCACGAACCACTGTCCTCCATAGCTCGATGAGGACAAAGTGTAGGTACTTTCTCAAAGAAGAAAGCACATAGAAAGGAGCCAAAGCAAAAACCAGTGCCACTAGTCTTTGACCTGTTCAGGTGACGCCAAACAGCCTCTAAGTACATCTGGCCCCATGCATAATATGTGCCACCAATAGCACGCTTGACTAACTACAGCTGACCACCAGAAATCTTGTGGCTCCCCATGGAACCCAAGATGCATTGTAGTAAATTCCCCACCACCTGTGTGGACAACTCCAAGATGTCACACATTAGGATGTAAGAACCATGCACATACACTGTAGCGTAATAGTGACGCTCGCATAAATCCTCTAATGTCTCCCCCCGAGACAGTACAGGAGCCAAGTCACCAACTGCTCCCAATATTGGGAGCCTAGTAATGAAGTACACATCCTCCAGTGTAATCTCAATACGTTTTCCTTAGAAGAGGAACACCTCCTCAGTAACATCCCAAAAAATGATCAGAGTTTGCATCAACAAACCCAAGCTCCGCATGAGCATAATCTGCATGAACTTCAGTAACCCATAGTAGACCAATGTATCTCTAACACCCCCATATTGTAATGATGCATCTATGATTGGCTTGCAGTCTCTCTCCCTCCATTTGATCTCCACCATCCTGCACAAGGCAAAAACCCTGATGTCAGACCTTCCCACCATCAAAAAACCACCCAAAGAGGGCCAGGGCGCACTTAAATAAGCAAACGAAGCACCCAGGGTGCTCATAATGGCCCAAAAAGTACACCCAGGGCACACCTTTCCCTTATAAGTGAGCGACCTAGCGCATTTGAAACCCCAAATAGCTCAATGGGGTCCTCCAGGTGGTCAAATCCAGTCAAAAATGGATCAAAATGAAGAGGTTCAGTGAGAGCTTTTACCTGCAAGTCGTGGCTTGTGAAACCGTCGATTAGATCAAGAGAAATCAGCAAATGAATAATGAGGGCCTAACTCTCCAACTCCACAATGAACAGTGACAATGACACTTCACCATGTGGACCCTCCCCTTTTATAGGCCCCATTTGACCTAATTTCTTCCAATTGACATAATAGGACCATACGCACTCCGTTTGAGACACCGTTTGCGCCACTAGTTTCAGAATTATACCCTCTATCTATTTATTATCATGTTTAAATAGTCAATTTTGGGACCACCTCCCACAATTCACTACAACTCATGAGCCATGACATGACAATGCGAGTGTGTATAGACCAGTACTCGTATCACACTACCCGGTCACAACTCATGCGAGCGATCGGGCCGTCGCCCGTTCAGGATTGTACCATAATTTTACTTTTTTCATTGTCCTTTTAGCCACACATTACATGGATCTTTGGACAATCGTCCACAAAACCCTTTGTTTTTCTTCCATATATTTGACATAGAAGTTTCCTTGGGTTGCTGCCTAGTTAGGAATGTAGTTTTAGCTTTTATTTTGTAGATTGTCTTTCCTTTTCACCGCACCTTACGCGGACCTCTGGACCACTTTCCAAAAGACAATTTATTTTCTTGCACGTATTTGGCATATAAATGTCTCCAAACTTGTACTCACATCACATGTAGTCAAGTTCGACCATCGCAACACACACATACGCTCTCCTGACCTCTGTCCGAGAGCCACCTCGGTTTGTGTGCCTTTTCTGCACCGTCTCATAGGCCTCTATTGTGATCTATCCCACATAGGTATTGGTATGTTTGAGATCCTTCTACTCTGTCCATACTACGTGGATGACCTTTGGACCTCTGTCCACCATCCCAACATGGGGCACTGCTTGTGCCACCGCAATCGGTTGACCACATTGGAGTTTCGTTTAAGCTCTTTTCTGACTCCTCAAACAATGAAAAGATCGTCGAGCGCAGCTACTTCCTTTCCCACTCACTAAAGTATAGGAAAGGGCATCTAGATCGTCTCGTTTACCTCCTTTTGCGTACCATGTAGACCATTTCATGAAAAGGACCTCCTTGGCACACTCAATCCAAGACTGTTCCCCTCTGCATACTTTTGTGCTTTCTCGAGCAGAGGGGCTGCACTTGATGAAAAATATCACCAGGGGTTGTTGTTAAGCTCTTTTCTAGCCGTTTCATCAAGAAAAGATCGTCAAGCAGACTTGGTTTCGTTCATGCTCATAAAAGTATTTGAATGACCATCCAGTCAGTATAGGTTTAACCTTTTCCGGCCTGATTGGACTACCAATGGTAAAGAAGTCTCTCATCCCCTCTAGGATGGGAGAGATCTCCTATGTATACTTTTATCCTTTTTTGGGCACAGGATACTACCAATGAAAAAGATCCCCCACTGGAGTGTTCTTCATGCTTTCAAACTCTCTAAAATTGAAAGCACCATCGAGCACTTACCTTCTCGAGCTCGCCAAATATCCATGAGATCATACCACAACGATGTCCCTAAACACCACCCCACAGAAAACAGTTTGGCAGCATCCCCACATTGGGTCACCTTTGTTCAGAGTACTCTGCAATGTGTCTTCCTTGGATCTCATCAGTATCAAAAGTGTCCACCTCCTCCAAGTATTTCCCATCTGCAGTGACATTCCTGGTATTATAGCTATGATCCCATTCCCATGAGTTAAATTTCATTTGATGCCTGGGCTGCCCTACTGTCATACTCTGAAGAAAGGAAGTTTGAGTCTCCCACTCTCCCCCTGCCCTTATTTAATTTTTTCCCTTCCCTCCCCCACCCCCCCCAATTCAGTGAGTCAGTCTGCAGATTGCTTCACACCTTTTGGTTATCCCTCATGCTTCTGGTCAAGGAAACATCATTGCCTTGACTAGGGGCAGGTCTCCGTCTGTCGACACCAACACACATATTCCAGAGGATAGACCCAAAGTTCCCTGTACCTTGGTTTCATTGACATCATTGATGAGTTCCTTGGACCACTTGAGAGGATTCATTAGTGCCTCTTGGGATGGTTGTTTCTCACGTGCTCGACTTCAACTCCATCATCGCACCATTGAGAATCGTACAGGGTTTGTTCCACATAGTACTTGGTCGAAGACCCCAGATATCACCTAACTCTAGCACATTAGTGAGTCCACTCGAGGGACCTAAATAGGTTATGTCCCTTGTGATGTCCGGGTTGCATTGAAGACAGTGTTCAGAAGCCCCAATAGTGCTTCGATATACCTTTATGTTTGATGCATCATACTTGTACCACAGAGACTCTGACTATCAACCACTAAGTCCATATAGATATCTACTGTTCCAGATCCAGTAGACCATTAGTCATGAAGATATAGAAATCCATGATAATTCCATGGGTCTAATGTACCTGATCAGCATTGTATTCAGCCTCACATGAGAGGAAACTAGCATTGTAACATCAGTTGTATATGATTGGCTCTTGTATTTTAGAGCATAGATCAAACAATTCTTTTGACATTTTCATGAGCATGGGAATTCCCACCTCGTCCATACACATGTCACACATTTATTGTATCTCACCCATTGATGGGAACCAAATTAATACAAAACCAAAATCCACCATGCCCCAGCCCCGGAAGCACCACCTCTCGACAGTAAATCCTATGATGTCCATCAGCCATACGTTGAGCTCCTTCCCTCACATATCAGGGGGCAATCTGTTAACCCAAAAATCCCCCACACAGCTCTCAATGGCCTACACCACCCAAGGACACCATCCCACAACACTCATTTCACTCCATAAGACCTTCCATGACCTTCCATTTGACCCCGACACCTCCAAAAGAGCCCAAGGATGAAGAAAAGGGCTAAAAATCCCCAAAAAGAGCCCAAAATAGAGCCCCAAGAGCTAAAGCCCTCAAAAAGGGGCTAAAGTTAGGGCAGAAGGGGCTAAAGGCACAAAAAAGGGGCTAAAGCCCTAACCAAGGGCTTAAAACCCTAAAACCCCTTGGAAAAACTATATAAGGAGGGTGAGGGGTCACTCTCAAAAGACTCCTCACTTTCCTATTGTTATGTTGCCCATGGATGCTTTGAGACCTTTTGCTCTCAAACCACCCACTCTCCCTCTCCTCCATCTCCACTTCTCCAAGCCATTGCTTCCCAACCAAGAGAGATGTGATCCCATGAGCTAGGGCTTGGTGGCCCATTTCCACCTAAGTGAGGTATAATCTCATTTCTGTTTCTGTTTATTTGCTTATCTTGTTTTCTAACTCATATTTTCATTTGCAGGTTTTTTCATTAACAATTGTTTGTAGGTTTTCTCCATGGTAGTTTAGGTTTGTTTTCCAGGTTTTGGAGATGGAACCCTAACCCACTGTGCGCAAAGGGGTACAAAATGCTCCATCATTGCTTCTCTTTTATTTTTCCTGTCATTTGCTCTTAGATGTAGTTTACAATAGCTTCCATTTACTTGTTATTGCTTAGATTAGTTCAGTATCAATTCACAGCTCTGTTTCAGTCATTTTTACTTCCATTTTTTACTATTTTCTAAGGGTAGGAACCTACCCTTATGCCCTATAGGAACAAGGGAGCCATTCGTACGCCTGTAGTGAGGAGAAATTCTCGCTTCATTGGTAACTAGTTTTCATAGTGCAACCCTTATTTCTTGTGACTATCTAGAAAGGATTAAAAACTGAATATATGTATTATGTATTCCTAAATATATACGTATCACCTTCATCGACCTTCCATAATCCTTTTTTTCTTGGAATTGATTTTTCAATCTCAATATTCACTCATTGGGACACCCAAAATCCTAGGAGTAGACTTCAAGCTCTCTAATGCTTGAAACCTAAAAGGTCCCAACACACAGGTTCTTAGGGATATGAATTTTAAGTCTCCAAACATGTCCTTTGGTTTCATCCACTAACCCTATGCCACTCTCAATTCATGTCCTTACTTTTTGTGTTATGCCTTGTTGAAGGAAATACTCAATCATTTCTAAAAATATTATTTGATTTTGATAATTATCAATAGTCAGAGTTAATATTCATATCTGATTTAGATATGGGATATTACCTACAACAAGATATGGATGTACTCTCTAGACTCGAGATCGATGTCTCTGTAATTATTTTTATCAAAGATCATTTTTTATAAAAAAAGAAATATAGAGATTTTTTTAAAACCTTTTACTTTGCTTCAGTATTACAATCATCTCTACCATGCAGTGAATTTAGCAATTGCAATAGGTTTTATTGATTTTTTTATTATTATGTGAATTTTCAATGTGTTGTATTGATTTTATAAAATTTATGAAAATTGTAATTAGGTGGTTTGGATCTTTGTTTACCTATACAATGACACTAATATTAATCACACATATGTTGGATGTTATGGATAATAGTTCTAATCTAATACAAGACTTAAATTCATATTTTCTAGCATGGTTTCATTTTTTAAGAGGACTTAAATTCCCAATTTTCTAGAATCTAGGTTGGTAGTTATCAAATCCCAACCTAGAAACTAGTCTACATGTAAGGTGAATATGAAATGTATTCATAGAGAATGTATTCACACAATCAAGAATAAAATACACAATGGATGATTAGAAATTGGAATTGATTCACAATATTTTTCATTGGTTTATATTTAATGCAGATGAGTGATTGGAATTAAGGAATTAAGATTAAGAAATGTGGTTAATCGAATATTGTTGGGATTTGTAAATACTATTATGAAAGTTGAAAAATTGAAACTAAAGTGGTTCTAAACTGTAAAATTGAGTTCATCATTATCCCAATTTCAAAACTCTTTGACCCTACTTCCACCACTACCATTTAATCTCAAGCATTCTATATGTCTACTTCATGTTTTAGTACTTTCTATAGTTATGGTAGTTGGATAGGGGGCAGAAGATCATGCCAAGGCATAGGTAACTTTTGGATTCAATTGAGACTCAACAAATTCAGTTGGTTTGGTAGGTGAAAAAACAAAATCATGAGGGATCTTGTTGGAGCAAGTAGCTTGATCAAATTTTTATCAATATTTACTTTGTGATTGAGAAACTTTGAAACACGGAGATTCATGCTTGTAAGTGAAATGGTGGGTCACTTTCTATTTCACTAGGTTTGTGAATGATTAATACAAATACTAAATTATAACAGTTCATCTATCTATCTCAAATGGATCCAATAGTATTTACACATAGATGAATTTATTTTTGTCGAAGGCCCCCAAAAATTGTAAAAGAAAATATTTCCTTATGATTGATATCTCTATCATCATTTGAAATAATTCTGATTGGATAATCCTCTTAATTGGATTGAAAATTAGGATTTGAAGGGAAAAGGTAACATAAACCATTCCTACTAAAATCACAAGCTCAAACTAGAGAAACTCATGACCCTGTCTCAAGTTTTTTCGATTGTCAAGTTTGACCCTTGCTCAGGTTGTTTCCAGCGTCATCATCAACCATAATTAGGCTACTTGCACCCTTTATTTTCGTATTCATTGATAGGGTATATCATACCCTCTTCACATTCCACAAGATACACCTAAGAAAAGGAAGGCCACATCCATCCCAACATCATCGGTCCACCAACCACATCCATAGCTTCACATCGTTATTGGAGATAGAAAAAGACACATATTCCAATGGTTACTTCCTTTAGGAGAGTTAGTATACCCTTATTAGTGGAGTATTCTATAACTAAATCTATATCCTACTCTCTTATTTATATGTATTGGTTTAATCCCAATCGATATAAAACAAATCAATTGTCACAATAATCCTAAGATATTAAACATTCTTTCATGGAGTTGTTTGAGAAGGGGAGGAACGGAGGATAAAACATCTTGTAGACATGAAGTTTGATGGATTTTATTAATGGTTGTCCTTGCATCTCCTTGAATATCCTTCACACATGCAAATATCACCACCAAATCCTTCCTACTATCCTACCAAATTATCTTTAAGAAATATAGGTTAGATCTAATTTCCTACCAATTCTACATCAACATAAAAATTGAAGGGAAAACGAACAAGAATTGAGAAGAAAACTGAATTAATTCATAATATATGAACATGGAGAAATACTTACAACCCTTAAAAGTGTCTTCATTCTCTATATCCTATACCTAATCCTCTACAATACATGGCTTTGATGCCCAAAAGCCTTTCTAGTAGAAAAGTCACTTCTAGCCCTCAATTCCTCCAACATGCCTTTACTCTCACATTTGTCTCCTCTAATTCACCTCATATGCCTTTATTATATATAAGTGGGTTTTGTGAATACAATCACTTAACCATGAATGTGGAATTAATATTTTTTAATCTTTTTTATTATTTTCTTCAAATACCCCACTTTACCTAGTTTTTTAGGCATGAAACTTGATTTTCAGTACTTCCAAGACAATCAATACCCATGTTAGGAACTAGTTTTAAGCCCTTAAGTGGTCATGGACTTGGCCTCTTTAGAGACACATTTGTATTTAAAAATTTGTTCATTTGTGGAAGAAGTGGTCAAATGAGAGATTGAATCTCTCAGTTGTTCCAAAATTCTGATCTTCAGGTTGCGAACGAAATAGAAATATGTTTTCAGAACAACACTCTTAAGGGTGTTAATTTTATTGTTAGCATATGCCCCCTAATGTGTTAGGTGTGAATCTATGATAAGGTCTGAAATACATTGATAGTTATTTTATTTTGATACTCTTCATACTGATACTCTTTAGTGATGAGGGAGGGATGGTAAAGGATTAGCATCTTAAGTGCAGGAGTTGAAAAGGACCTACAAGTCAAACAAAGAAAACACCCAAGTACACAATATCTTACTGAGGCAGGTATACCCATGCTCAGTGGTAAACAAGCATGGCCACTAACAATACATAGTGGATCCATGTCAAAAGAAAATATTATAAAAATGTATATGTTATACACCAGAATGGCACTTCTCCGTCCTAGTGCCGACATTTCTCATGTTGGCACACAAAAGGACATTTATGGATTGAGGTTTGCCTAGAATACTATAGCTTGGCTTATTATGAGATACATTCTGCCTCTATCCAGCTATTTAATTTGCCTTTTTTTGCCATGTTAGGATGTATTCGCGACTCTATTTATAGACAACTTGCACATCACTCACGAGTCTCCCTTGTAGCAAGTCGCGAATCCTTGTATTCGCGGGTTGCGCTTATACATAGTTGTGAATCATTCGCGGGTTGCTCTACTGCAGACCCACGAATGTGTCTCTTAACATTTAAATATTAAAACACGCATTAAATGGAGATTAGTTATGTCATCTAACTGAATTTCCTTAACTACTGTAACTTCTCTAACCTTCGAACTACCTTATTTTCACCCTTATAAATAGAGGTAGGAAAGGCCATGAGAGTGACTTGAGATTTTTGCATTGTTATGCTTGAGGAATTGGGACTCTCTTTGCCCACACCTTTGTGCTGGAGGTCTTCCCCTTGTGTTACAGAGCTTGGAGGCTGAGTTCTTTGGAGAAGAGAAGCAGCAGAACCAGATCAAGGTTTTGTGAGGTGCCAAACTTGAAGAGAAGGTATACTTGTACTTGTTTTTAAGATTAATAAAGATGTGATGTCCTTCTTCTTCCCAAATCATTGTTCAATGTGTGATTGAATCTTTGTTTACGATCATATGATGATGTTATTCAGATTATTATTTCAGATTTAATTGATTATCATTTCTTTATATGTGGTCATAATGGTTTGAGGAAGGTATAACTTGTTTTGCAAGTCTCTTCGAGCAAGAGGAGCAAGAAGAGGATTGAAGAGAAAGCTTGGACCAGCCTTCAGTTTATCAGGTGTGGACCTTTCTCATCTCTAAAACTTGTTGTTATATACTTGCTGAACATTATGCATCTCTCTTTGAACCCCAGTACGTTGATGGCCTCTTAAACCCTAGCCATAGGATACTTTCCTTTACAACAGAACTGGCGACTCCACTGGGGATAGACTTGTCTGTTTGGGGTTTTTCTCTTGATTTCTTTCATCTTTTTGCATTGTTTCAGGTCTTTCTTGCCACTTAGGAACACCTTATAAGTCTGATAGCAAACTTCCCCTACCTCCTTAAGGCAGTTTGTTGACCTTTTTTGGGATTTTTCTCCCTATTCGCGAGTTTCTCTTCTGAACAGTCGCGAATACAAGCTTGCATTCGCGGGTTGCTGCACTGAATAGTCGCGAGTCATTTGCGAGTTGTGCTTATAGACAGTGGCGAATATACCTGAAAGTTAGGATTTTTTAAGTCAAGTTTGCTTGTTCCTTTCTTTGGGTAATCCTTGTTTGTGAGTAGCTGGTCTTTTTGAATGTTGTAGCTTGTCTGAAGACCTTTGCTGATCACACTTCCTGCTTTTCCAAAATCCTTGGTTGTTCTTTATCTATGTGGTAAGCCCATTTATAGCATTAGGGTGTGTTCTTTGCTCTTTCACCTGTCTCTTTTGCTTGGTTTGATGTTTGGCTTATGTTTTGGTCAGCCTCTGTTAGTGATCTTTGGTTGATTTCAAAATCTTGCTGGTGTTGGTTTCCTTCTTCTTTTGTGGGTTAACTTCACCTTGCCAAACTTGTTGACTTGTCCCTTATGCAAGCCTTCCTTCCAAGTAGATTTTATGCTGACTTTAGTTCAGTCTAGATTTTTTTTGGTGGTTGTATAGAAAAGTTCCTTTTGCTTTCTTCTTGGTATCTGCATGCTTTTGTTTTGTAGGTAGTTTTCTTTTCCATTTATAAAAGAAAATTAAAAAGAACGTTTACTTGTTTTTGCTGCTTTCCCCCCTACCTCTTTCTTTGGTTTGACCTTGTTGGACAAGGTACTGAGCAGCCTTTGTTTGTAGGTTTAGATTGATACTTGGGACTTCTTGACCTTTGTTTATGTTAGTCTTTTTGCTCAGTCTTTTCATTCCAAAGTTGTTGGCTTGTTTACCTTTTTAAGCCTTCCTTTCAAGAGAGGTTTATATTCAACTTTAGGGAAACCTAGGGTTTGTTTCTGGGGTGTAGAGTAGTTGTCTATTTACTTTGATTACGGTACTTGTTTGCATTAGTTGATAGGCTGATTTTTTCTTTTGCATTTATAAAAGAAAAATACAAAAACACATGTTTTCTTTATGTGCATGTGGATTAGGTTGTTAGTCTAGAGTGCATAGCATATCGTTGTTTTTGAAAATTAAAAAATATAAAAAGATTTGATCTTTTTTGGCTTTCAAGTTTTCTATTTGAAAATATAAAGAGAATAGTTTTTGCTTTTTGCATTTTATTTCTCTTTGCTTAGTCATTTTGTTTCAACTTTGAGTCAAAACACCACATAAGTTTCATGCCATTTACCCTCTGACTAAAAATAGCCCTTAAAATAAATGATATAATTTAAAATTTACTAGTAAGTTTTATTTTATAGGGTCATACACCAACTAGCTTAGGCTATACTTGTGGGTTAGGGTGTTTCAACTCCCCACAGGTGTTAAAATTTCAGACATAGTTGGCCTATCACTAGGTAAATCCTTCTCTACTTTGATTGTATCTGGGAAGCTCCTCTCAAACGGGAGTTAAGCACTAGGCCACATGGAGGCTTGGACAGAGGAGATAACCCTCCGAATCCTTATCAAAACGTAACTCAGGACTTTTACGCATTTGGGGATTCTGTCCTAGATAGAGTTTCGGGCTCAGATACCCTGTCCATGTGTACAAATTCGACTGATGACTGTCCCCCTAGACTGTCAATATAGTTAAGGTAGCCTTTAGTCTCTTTGACATCTAGGGTTCATACACAGGTAAACCAGAAGGTTATTTCTGGTTGACCTTGGACGGACTTGGAAGGTAACCCTTGTGGAAAGTGCAGGAGGGTGGTGGGTGATTCCTCCGCTTGTTCCTGAGAACCCCTCAATGATGCCAAGTAACTATTCATCGGCTTTCTTCTGGAAAGTATATCTTATACCCGTTTGTCTGTTTGGGCTTTAGGAATTTTTAGTGAGTGATGTGTGTTTTGTCTGTACTTAGTGGGCCTTCAGGTGTTTGCTTTGTAATTTTGGTTGACCACCAACCTCAGACTTTGTCTCTTGTTTTGAAACTATGGCTAGCACCCCTTTGAACACCAACCAAGAGATCCCCCTACCAGGAACTCCTTGTCCTATTCCTCTCACGGGGAATGTTGGTGTTCCCTTGATGGCCACCTTGAATCTTCCAGGATTCACCCTAGGGCTACCGGTGTGGTTGTTTTCCACTCCAACTGTCATGAATGCTCCTGATGCTTCTCAGGTAAGCTCCTTATATCAAGGGCATCAAAACACTGCTTCCCCTTCACCTGTAGTTATTTCTCCTCCTCCTTCTACCTCATGCGGTGAAAGTTCTGATACTAGTAACCGGCAGTCTAAAAGGAGTAAAAGAAGGAGGAATAGGAAGAAGACACATAAGCAAGGGGGCACCCATCCAACCTCTGCAGGCCATGTTGGATCTAAGCACTCAACCTCTGCAAGTCAAGTTGATATTCACAATCCAGCCTCTGGTGTTCACGCTGGTGGGATCCTTCCAACCTTTCCAGGTCATGTCGGATCCTGTCACTCAGCCTCTGGTGTTCAAGCTGAGTGCACCCGTTCAACCTCTGGTTTTCAAGTTGAACCTTCCTATCCAACCTCTGTTGTTCAAGTTGGATCTATCCATCCATGCTCTGGTGTTCACGCTGGTGGGATCATTCAAACCTTTCCAGGTCATGTCGGATTCGGTCATTCAGCCTCTGGTGTTCAAGTTGAAGACACTCGTTCGACCTCTGGTTTTCAAGTTGAACCGTCACATCCAACCTCTGTTGTTCATGTTGGATCCATCCACCCATCCTCTGTTGTTCACGCTGGGGGCACATACTCAACTGCTACAAAGCATGTTGATCCTAACCATTCAGTCTCTGTTGTTCATGTTGATGGTGCCTGTCCAACCTCTGCAAGTTATGTTGGACCCACTCTCTCGGCCTCTGCAAGTCATGCTGGGGGCAATCTCTCAGCCTCTGTTGTTCATGCTGAAGACAATCTGTTAGCCACTGCGAGTCATGTTGACACTATTGAAAATACTACCCATTCAAAACATAAGCCCAAGTTTCCTTGTAAGATTTGTGAGGGAGATCACCTTACTTATAAATGCCCTTCTATTGCGGAGGTGCGAAGAGTTTGGATTCATGGTCATCCCATTTTTTAACATCCTGGAGTCTCTCAACAACCAGCCTCTCTTAGTGAGGTTGGAACCAGTCATCCGGCCTCTGTTGTTCATGCTGGGGGAAAATTCTCATCCTCTGCAAGTCATGTTGAGAGCAAACAGTCAGCCACTACTAGTCATGTTGACACCATTGAGAAAACTAGTCGTTCGAAGCATCATCTTAAGTTCCCTTGTGTGCTATGCGAGGGAGATCATCTTACTCATCTATGCCCTGCTATTCCAGAGGTGAGAAGAGTGTGGTCCAAGACTCATGGATTTTATTCTCCTAAACACCCTATAGTTTCTCAACAACCTACTCAACCTTTGGTTGATCAAGTGGTCGAACCAATCTCAGATTTCATCGATCCCACTCTTCTTTCGGAGAGTGATCCTTTTGTGATTGAACCAATGCCATCTTTAGTCAATCCCACTCTCCCTTCGAAGAGGTACTTTCACGAAGTGGTTGAATTGATTCGATCATCAATCAATCCCACTCTTCCTTTGGAGAGTGAAGTGTCTACTAGTCACATTTTCTTCACTGCTAATTCAGAACTTACTGAACAAGGGGGCACTGAACTTGTTTCAAATCAACCCCCACCAAGCTCTCATATTTCTTCCTTTGATTGGGACAGCCTAGTTGAGCCGCGCCTTCCTTCCGCTGCACCTTTCCAGATAAAGGTCAAAGTTGAAACTTACACGATTGCTCGTTGTATTGTTGATGAAGGAGCCTCAGTTAGTATTTTGTCTGCTCGTGCTTGGCGAGGCATGGGATCTCCTAGCCTTGTGTGGACTGCTAGTCAATTACTGGAGTTTGATAGAAGAACTTGTATAGCCTTGGGAATTCTTGCTCAAACACCTGTTACTTTGGGTGGGAAGACTGTCTTAGTTGACTTCATGGTGATAGAAGACCCCTTGGACTTCAATATGCTCCTTGGACGTGATTATGTCTATGTCATGCAAGCTGTGGTGTCAACATTCTTTCATGTGATGTAATTTAATCATGGCAAAGAAATTGTCACTATCGATCAGTTGGATTTTATTGATCCGTCTCTTGACCCAACTAGAGATCAAGTCTTTCCTTTATTGATTCCCAGTGTTTCTGTAGACACTACCCCACCACAGGTGAACTATGTGGCCTCTTGTCCTTTGCGTTCAATTGCTACTGAGAAGCAGTCTCTGTTTTCATGCTTACCTTCTAGGGACTTGGTCCCAGCAGTTGATCGATGAGTCATCCTATACAGACTGTAGAGCCTTCTCTCCACTCTGTCAATCCATTTGAAAGTTTAGACATGTGTCCTATCTCGGATGTTCTCATTCCTTCGAATGAAGTCTTCCTAGAGTCTTTGATACAATCTGACTCTCTCTTGGATGTTGGTTCAGTTGTGACTAAGTCTAACCCTGATTTGATCTTTCTTCTTATGTTGGTCTTGTTGAGTCTTTTGACGTTTCCTTTGAGTAGCAAGTCAGTGATCCTGATGACTTTGATTTTTCTTATGAATTTTTCAACTCCTGTGATATTGAGTTTGTTCCTACAGACTCTATCTCCCTTGTTGATTTTTTCTCTCCTTCTGAGGTTTATCTTATTGATTGTAAACCCTCGAGCCTTGGTCCTATAGAATCTTCTTCAGTTGATTCTGCCTTGACTTTACCTTTTATAGAAGATAGCAAAGTCACATGTGTTTCTGCCAAAGTGACCCGCATCGGATCATTTCTTCTGAATATGATTTTGATGTTATTGTTTCTTGGAGAGAGGATTTGTAGTTGGATTCACAACTGTTTACTGGCCTCACCTTGTTGTTCAAGTAGTAATTGCATTTGCATGTGCCTTGCTCACGCTTATGAGCCTGATGCCGGCTTCCATGCTTTTAGCTCGTTGTATAAGCCCTCATCTTCT
>LPNX010990506.1:292490-310668 GCA_001517045.1 Pseudotsuga menziesii | reverse complement strand
TTGACACCCTTTACCTTGAGGAGATGTTCCCCGAGTGTCCTTATCTTGCTCACTTTCCTTGCATTATGCATAGGTCTGTTCCTTGCGCTTGGAACTAGTTTCGCTTGCCTATGTCACTCATCTCCTCGCATTTAGAGCATTCTTTATGCTCTCCTTCGAGCTTGTTAAAAACAGTAAGGAGGCCACAAGTTGACTTTTTCGGACTCGTTAAAACTTCACGGGAAAGATTATGAGTTTCTTTAGGCCCAAGTCTGACTCCTCAAAATAGACTTGACTGCCGAGTAAACTTGTTCGTTCAGGCTCATTAAGAATATGTGAATGGGCATCCACATTGGTGGTAGGTTATCTCTTTCTCGGACCATGTGGAATAATACGAGAAAGGATCCCTCTCTTTTCTACTGAATTGAGAAGAGTATTCTCAGGCATAGGTTTATCACTTTTCCGGACCTGAGGGACTAAAATTACAGAAAAGGAACCCTCGATATGAGCTTAGTTTTCTCTTTTTTGTGCTCTGGACAAAAACATGAAAAATATTTCGAGTGTACTTTACTTCTTTGTCATGCTCATTAAACCATAAAGAACAAAGCACCGAGTTTATTGTTGTAAGCCCCATTTCTCGTAATCAAATGGATCTTTCCAAGTGATCTTGCCTTCCTTCACACTCGTAAAACTCAGGCTGTATATGCTGCTTTTGAAGGAGCGTTGGGTAGGTGGTAATTTAACCTTTTTCGGACCTTCCTGACTAATTACGAAAAAGGTGTGCCTTTTCTTCTTCAGAAGTTAAGAGAGTTCTTATTTGGTATCTTTTATACTTTTTCGGCCTTAGGAGACTAAATTGTACGAAAAAGGACCCCCCTAGAGTCTTCTTTGGAGTTTTCATATTCTCTAAACTATGAAAACACCGTCGAGCATGTACTAGTTCGGGCTCGTAAAATCCACGAATTAGTGCTTTATCAAGCATTCTTCTTTCTTTTCTTCGAGCTTGTCAAAAAATGAAGATGGTCCCGAGTTTGCTTTCTTGGACTCGTTAAACTTTTACAAGAAAGAAAGGGAAGGGGAAGGTTTATTTCCATGTCTTTTTACATCATGGTAGCAAGTCTTGTTTCCTTGAACAAAGCACCAGTTTTGAGTCTATCAACAGTTGGGTCCTAGCCTTTTGACCTTATCCCAATTCAAATTTTTCTTACTCCTCCAGTTGGTCTCTTTTCCAATTATATGGGGAATCTGTCAATGTCTCCTACATTGTAGATTTGTTTAGTTGGTCTTATTTTGTGTCAAAAGCTGCCTAAGTCACTTTTGTGTCGTGCTCACTATTCAAGGATTAAACCTTTGTCGGCCATTCTGCAGTTGCGTTGACCTTTTGTGTTGGCCATTCCCTGGTATCTGTTCATTACATCATGTCTTCAGCGGTCCTTTTTGTGAAATTCAGTACCAATTTCAAATCCAATTAGTCTTTGACTTACCTCGTGTTGGATGATGAAGGATGCTTTAATGCCTTCCTTCCAACGGATCTCTTCCTATCGACTGCAACACCTCTTGCTCTAGGAACGAGATTTAGAGTTTTATGACAGTACCTTGGGAATTGTTGTCCTCAATGGCAATTTCCCTCGCTATTGGGTAGTTGGGAATACCTTAATTTCTCCTACTCGATGGATTCTTCAAGTGTTCGACTTCAAGTCCTTGTAGTCACACTTGTTAGAATGTACTTGGTACCTTGGGGACCATTTTGATTAATGGTGGTTTCCCTCGTGTTTGTTAACGGTTTTCATTATTGACAGGTAATCAAACGGCTTCCTCCATGTTCGACTTCAGCTCCTTTATTTCGCATGGTTAGGATTCGTACCTTTTTTGGGTGGTTTGGATTGAAGACCTTGGGGCTAACAGTAGCATTGTCATTTTTCTATTGCCCAAGTTGCCCAAGACCTTGTTATACTTTATATGACATTTTGCTGAGACATAGATCCACCTTGTATTTTTTGTGGCTATGATCGATTGTTGAGTATGGATCCACCTTGTTCATTTGTGGCCATGACTCCTTTAGATTTGATATGGTGCCTTTTTGCATATTGAGCGACCATGATAGTTTCATCAGTTATACATATGTTGGATCCACCTATATATTTCTGGCGATGTTTTGTATATGGATGTGTATGTCCCAGAGATCATTTTTTCTGACATTTATCTCTCTTTCAGGTACCTTTACTCGATCCTTTTGATCTTGGTTTCTCTGCTCTCTCTCCATACTCAGCTGTTTCCTTTATAATGTATTTCGGCTATCGTCTTCCCCTCTAACCTCACACATTAGGGGGCATCTATTATACACCAGAATGGCACTTCTCCGTCCGAGTGTCGACATTTCTCATGTTGGCACACAAAAGGACATTTATGGATTGAGGTTTTCCTAGAATACTATAGCTTGGCTTATTATGAGATACATTTTGCCTCTATCCAGCTAGTTACTTTGCCATTTTTTGCCATGTTAGGATGTATTCGCGACTCTATTTATAGACAACTTGTGCATCACTCGCGAGTCTCCCTTGTAGCAAGTCGTGAATCCTTGTATTCGTGGGTTGTGCTTATACATAGTTGCGAATCATTCGTGGGTTTCTCTACTGCAGACCCGTGAATGTGTCTCTTAACATTTAAATATTAAAACACGCGTTAACTGGAGATTAGTTATGTCATCTAACTGAATTTCCTTAACTTTTGTAACTTCTCTAACCTTCAAACTACCTTATTTTCACCCATATAAATAGAGGTAGGAAAGGCCATGAGAGTGACTTGAGATTTTTGCATTGTTATGCTGGAGGAATTGGGACTCTCTTTGCCCACACCTTTGCCCTGGAGGTCTTCCCCTTGTGTTGTAGAGCTTGGAGGCTGATTTCTTTGGAGAAGAGAAGCAGCAGAACCAGATCAAGGTTTCATGAGGTGCCAAACTTGAAGAGAAGGTATACTTGTACTGGTTTTCAAGATTAATAAAGATGTGATGTCCTTCTTCTTCCCAAATCATTGTTCAATGTGTGATTGAATCTTTGTTTACAATCATATGATGATGTTATTCAGATTATTATTTCAAATTTATTTGATTATCATTTCTTTATATGTGGTGATAATGGTTTGAGGAAGGTATAACTTGTTTTGCAGGTCTCTTGGATCAAGAGGAGCAAGAAGAGGATTGAAGAGAAAGCTTGGACCAGCCTTCATTTTATCAGGTGTGGACCTTTCTCATCTCTAAAACTTGCTGTTATATACTTGCTGAACATTGTGCATCTCTCTTTCAACCCCAGTACATTGATGGCCTATTAAACCCTAGCCATAGGATACTTTCCTTTACAACAGTATACAAGCAAATTGATGAGTGAAAAATATCCAGGTCTTCATGGTACTTCAACATGGAATTTTAATCTTGTGTAACTTAGGAAGTGCATCAATGAGTGATACAAATGTCTTTCCCATTGTCTTCAATACAAAACAATGATAGTACAAGTTTATATCATGTGAATATATGAGCTGATGTCGAGCATAATAAAACACCATCTCATTAAAATTCATTGATGTATACCATTAACATATGCGAGAATACCCACTAATAATGATGATGAAATCCAAGGTACTTGAGTACAAACTAACAAGTGATAATATATGTTTTGATGTTGAACACTTGTAGAATAAAAAAAATTCAGAGTCATTGATGTATACCCATTGTCATTTGCAACAAAACCTGCCACTAATGACTGCAATATCCAAGTGTAATGTCCCCAACCCTCCAACCGACGAAGAGGACGCTACCATGGCATTAACCATCTGGGCTACCAGCCCCATGAACATGTGCATTCATAAAATTGCTAAAATGATGAAATAAAATGCTTTGAACTAGACATGCATACATGATCATCTATCATAGACAGTGGAAGCAATCATACGTTCATACAAGCATTCAACATGTCCATCACATTCATTAAGAGAAAACATGATTGCAGAAGTAAAATAGACAAGATTACTTATCTTTATAAAGAACTCATTCCGCAACCAGCTACGTTGCTGCAACGTTCCACCCAACCATAGTCTAGATGCTCCTAAATGTCTCAGGAATGCTTCCACCCCCTAGCTGGGCATGAATTCCCAAGGAATAAGGAACTATCAGGCTTACACATAGCCAAGGGTAACAACACCACAAGGGTACACAGTTCAGCCAAGCCAACACGGTTGGGTTTATCAGGCGAACAACAAATCAGCCAAGCCAATAGAGTTGGGTTTATCATGCCATCCAGGAGTTGGGAAATGCTAATGCTAAGTTGGTGAGATCGCTGAAGAGATACAGACACCAACACTAGAACCAACCTGGATTCTAGAACAACCACACACACCAAACACAAGTAAGTCAGTCCCTTCTCTGCAACGCAGTCCCTCAGACCCTGATCTTCCCTCTAGTGCTCTTCAGGCATTGTTGAGAAAACATCTAGCTCAATAGCTCTGTCCATTTGGTTCTCAACCCACCAGGTTTGTCAAGCACCTCAGGCCCTCATTCACCAACCCAAAATAGTCCGGGGACAAATCCGCTACATGCAGGTAGCCAAATAGCTATTCAAGTGTTTATAGGGAAAAACACAGTCAAGCCATCATGGCAAATAGTAGTTAACACACTCACATGAACCCGCAGCAAACCAATCTTCAATACCATTGTTGTGAGACTTACATCGACCGAAAAATGGTCAAAACGTCACGGCCAACATTCACAGCTCAGCGTGGATTCACAAGAAGAATCACCCCAATCTTCTACCAATGCCACATTGTAGTTAACTCAGTCAATAATGCGTGGGGAAAACCGCTCCCATCAATCAGTGGGAAAAATCCCAATAATTTTCCACTGCGATCCGCTATGATGGGTGAAAACAATACATAGTCCAACGCGTGGAGGTAGAAGTTGGTTCTCTGTGTGGATGGAAAGAACAGAACTACAGACCAAAAATTAGCACTAGAGAGAGGAGGTGAACCCCCACACAATGGATGGAAAAACATTTTATCCCCATCCTACATGAGGAAGACGAACAGCCATGATCCGAGGGAGTAGGAAGAACGGTCCCTACATCATGGAGAGGAGAGCAAGCATGGGCGTGGTAGTATTATTTCTGCTAGCCAATCGCTTCCTCAACTAACAAAAAGGAAATAACCAAGGGAGGTGGTGACACATAGTTTTTCCCCATGACTCAATGTTTCACATCCTTCTTTCCTTATCCTTTGGAATCATGCCCCTTCTCAATTTAGTTGCTGCGAACATAGCTGGTTGGGTTATTTAATTAAAATGCATGTTTACATGATGCCACAATTAAATATATGCCACATGTCCCGATATACCATCAGTGACCATTCCTAATCAGAAATACAACATAACCAAATCTATGGTGGGGCCTTGGCCTTTAGCTCCGTGCCAAGATTATTTACAACATATGTATTCTATGTACTTTAATGCAAGCTTGGTTAAAACCAGGGTATTGCACCAAGGTACTCACTAGGGTTCCTAGATCCATTTCCTAGATGGTGATTTGGCATCGATAGGAATAGATCCGTCATAAGGAGGGAATTAATGCATCCCACATCAGCTAACACGAAACTGAGATCAATAGGATGATAGAATTTGGTAGAGATGCAAGATCAAACACTACATATTGATACAAGGAAGGTCAACATGATTGGTCAGGAATATTTGAGGAATGGGCGACATTGGTTTGATTTCCTCTGAACACATAACACGACGCATAGTGACACTTGGCAACATAAGACTTGAGTAGCCAACCATTGTGAAATTTGCCAATTTTAGTTGGAATTAACAAAATATCCATAGATGACAAGAAGGATAACCTATTGATGGAGATATGTTCAAATTAATGGTACAACTTCCTAAGGAAAATGTAAATGGTGTACTTATAACTGATGTAGGGATATGTGTCGTGTTCAAGAGTGACAAGGACTGACTGTTGCCATTTTCTTCAAGATGAGTTTTGAATAGATTCAGTAATATTCCTTCTTTTACCTTTTTGTTTTTCTACTTTTTAGTATTTTTTTCATTTATTAGCTCGAAAAAATAACGAAGAATGCTATGGTACATGGGAGGGAATGAGTGTTGCATGGGTTCAATTTGTTTTCCAAGAGCACAGGTTAGGTCAAGGAAAAGATACATATTTCAAATTAGGGTTGAGCTAGTTTTTCACACTCTTACGGATGTTCCCTCCATCAGTTGGCTATATGAAGCAGGATTATGTCGACACCCGATGAAAATAGAACTAGGTAACTATGGTTATACAATTTGGTGTGATGGACAAGTAGGAAAGGAGCAATGTGGTTTACTCTATGCTAATTATTGTGAAAAACAACAAAATCATAAATCACAATGAATCATGGCCCATCAACTACCTAAATCAAATAGTTCTCACATCTATAGGTCAACTTAAACAGGAGAAATGGTTTATATGCATCTTGAGCAAAAAGTGATTGAAAAGGAAGATACGCAACATAAGAAATAAGCACCAAAGCAGTAAGCGCAAATGTTCATGCGAATATTTTAACACATGCTTATGTAAACTGACACGAAATAAGGATCCCATTAGAAAATGGTCAGAATTGTATGGAAGAGAAGTATGTGGTATCAAATTATAGGTCATGATGGGACTAATTGGACTCCTAGTCCTATGATAATAACTCAGCATGGGAACCAAAATGGAAATGGGGTGTTGAATAAGGTGTCCTATGTTCGGTAGGATCTTCTGTCGGAATGGTGGAAAATATAGATATCATGGGCTAACCCACCAATTTACAACAGGTTCGACCCTACAGAAATTTTGGGTTGAAAAAGGTTCAAACACATATTCATAGAGGGATAACCTAAACCTATATGCATGCTTCCAAATATACCCGATAAGATAGAGAAACATAGAAAGGATGCTCCTATAATTGGGTGGATTTAAACCAAGTATGCTCCCAGTGGCCCCACAAAAGATGTCCTTAGGTGGGTACAACCAAATGTTTATGAATTCAAGGGTTTCTTCATCTGATCATAAGATTCCTACCAATAAATCAAGTGAGATGGGAGATATCACAACCAAAATGGGCCAAGTAATTGGATCATATTCCTCCATCAAGGGAATATTTTGATCCAAATCTATCAAATCCATTTGACTATCTTGGTATGAAACTTCTACAATACATAAGGGTTGAGGGATCATAAAGTTTCCCATGAGGGAATCATTTTTTAACAATCCTACCCCCATGTATTGAACCTCCTTTAGAGAATACCTAATGAAAGGAACATTCGATTGGACAACAATTTCAAGCATGAAGTGATATAATTGATCGATCATAAAAATATTCCCCCAATGAGGGAACCAAATATCTCAGGACTCGAAAGTAACTATAGCTATCATTTCATGTATCCAAATATGTCCTAATAGAAAATTGTAATCTATAGGCACATATACTACCTCAACATCTATTGTGACTATTTTTCCACCCCATTACAATGAGTTTGTGAGGAGAGAATGAATGTCGATCAAATTATTTTCGCACAGTATGGGATTAAAATAAGGTGGGTGATATTGATGCTTGCCAACATTAAAATGACATCACACAATTCGAGGCCCCTTCATCAACTATGGTTTGTAAAAATGTCTTGCCATGATTTGTTACTTTAATCTAAAAAGCAACTTCAAAAGGAATCTTACAAGTTTATTGGTCTAAGTATAATGTGATCTAAGTCGCATTAGATGGATCAACAGATCTAGTTGAAGACAATAGTTCATTTCTTTGCGAAGAACAATATTGCAATACCTACATGGAAGACATGGCACATGGTGCTTGATCTATTTCCTCAACAAAATTTTCATTATGAGCAGCTCATGCATTAGGATTATGCATTGTTCTAGATATAACACCTTTAGAGGGTGTGGTGCTATGTCTATGGTTGGTTTCTCAATGATGAGAGAACCACATGGTTGTGATTCTGATTGATCCAATGTACTAGGAGGGACATCATAAGAATGTGACCTTGTTTGAATATTCACCTCATGATCACACATGAAAACATTAGCATTGGGATCGTTTCCCTCTTGTGGGGATTTTAAATGGTTTCCCCCTAGAAGAGGTACCAGTTTTGTAGCAACCATTTGATGATGGTGTTGTAGAAAAGTTTGCATCAATACAATGGATTTTTGTTTCCCATTGTCTTTAGCTGGATTTAGTGCATCTCCCTTCCCAAAGTTAGCATTTTTATTACTCTTGTATTTCTTCTTCTTTCCTTTAAGTTCCTATTAAGGTATTGTAACTTTGGAAGATATTCTAGTTGTATTCAATGAATTCCTTCTTCAGAATATGTATTTGATGATATTACTCATGTAAGAGTCATTGAAAGAATCAATGGAAACCTTTTTATGTAAGTTGGGTCAATAGTACGCAAGTGTCATTATAATAAATATTATTTTGGGTGTCTTACTAGACAAGTCGACCGTGTCAGTTAGACAATTCATACATACTATATTTTTGGTCATGTCAAGAGTCAAATATAAATAGAAAGGAACCCCCTTTATTTTTTACGCACTTCATTCAAGCAAGTTTGCAAGAGAGAGAAGAAGAAGTGCGCCAAGAAGAAAAGAGAAATCATTGTCTTGGGTTTTACACTACTCTGGTTGAGTTCTATAGTGAGGAAGTTTTTTGGGGTTTTCTCCCTTATGGTTTCCCCGAGGAAAATATTTTTATTCTCTGTGTCACGATGATTTTTTTTTTATTTCAGTGATCCTACTATTGTAAATTTTTTTAGAATACCATTTAATCAATCAAGAAAACTTAATATGGTATTAGAGCCACTGTGAAAGGAGACATTACAAATATAGGGTTTGTTATTCCAAACAAATCCCTTGACTGATCAACTAGAAAAGAGGAATCACTCAAATCACCCCAAAAGGGTGCATCTTTCTATGAAAACAGAACTAAATTCCAAGAAGTTTCAATTTTGGACCAGACACTGCTGCCAGGAAGAACTAGGGCTTCATTTTTCCCAAGAATCCATCATAAATCTCAGAAAAATCAATATACAGTCTATCTCACCATGGGAAGGCACATATTTTCCATCACTCAACCCTACCAGTGATCTTAACTGGTAAATTAGGGTTTCTTCATCAAACCCTAGGTCATGCTGAAGAAGGTCAACTAGAAGTATTATTCATCAAGTAAGTATTGCTTCTTCTAATTCCATTTGAAGTTCTGATTCTGTTAAAATATGAAAAAGAGTACCAATCTATATGAGAATCTTGAGGGTGTTGAAAAATTCAGAGCATGGAAGTATCAGATCATGCTCATCCTAGAAGAATATGATATAGAAAGATTTATAAAGGAGGAATTTGTAGAATCAGAAGAATATGAAGCTAAGTCCAAATACAAGAAGGATATGATAAAGGACAAGAGGATCATAGCTGTCTCCATCAAATATAACCTGATTCCTCAAGTATCATCAAGGAGGACACCAAAGGAAATGTTTGATGCTCTATCCAACTTATTTGAAGGAAGAAATATTAAAAGAAAGATGACCTTGAGAAATCACCTCAAAAGTGTATAGGATCAAAAGTCAGAAACCATGCAATCAAACTTCACAAGAGTAGATCAAATGAAGGATCAGTTGGAAGCTATTGGTGATATGGTTGAAGAAGAAGAAATGGTAATGACCACCATGAATGGTGTTCCAAGAGATTGGGAATGCTTTATTCGAGGAATCTATTCAAGAAGAAGGTTGACCAAGTTCCAATAGTTATGGCAAGAATGTGTTCAAGAATAAGAAATAATAGAATCCATAGAAAAGAAGCTAAATGAAAATGAAGATAGAGCTTTGGAAGTCCATACCAAAGGAAAGAAAATGAGAAAGAGTTATGACCATCCTCCCATAAAATCTCAAGGGTTTAAGAAGTCCAAGAAAGACTACTAAAATTATGAATGCTTCACTTGTCATAAGATGGGACACATTGCTATAAATTGTCTTGAGAAGGAAGAATGAGTCAAGAAGAAGAACAAAATATTCCAAGATCATGCTTCTGAAGGAAACGATCAAGAAGATGCGAAAAGAGCTAAGGAAAATGAATATTCCTATGAAGAATATGTCTTGATCTCTGCACTCATAGGGTTAGTCTCACTAGGGAATGGCACCTGGCTAGTAGATAGTGGTGCATACAAGCACATGACAGGTTACAAGGACTCACTCTCATGTCTTGTACAAAAGTAGTCCCCACACAAAGTAATGCTTCGAGATGATTATCAATATCCCTTCAAAGGAATGGAAGAAGCCTCCTATAAGTTGGACTCTGGAAAGTCCATGAATATGAAGGATTTCATGTATGTCCCAAGATTAAATAAGAACCTCATTTCTATCTCATCCTTAGATAAGAAAGGTTTCATAGTTTCTTTTGTGGATGGAGAAGTCCTCATGTGGACAAAAGGAAAAACTATAAGTGATGCAGTAGTGATTGGAGTTGAAGAAGGAGGACTCTACAAATTAAAAGGACATGCAGATTCAACATTGATGACTAGTACCATAATCCCATGTGAGATATGGCACAAAAGACTTTCTTATATACATTACAAATCATTTCCAATTGTGAGCACGGTTGTGATAGGTTTACCAGAGATTTAGATAAATCATGAAGGAGTGTGCACAAGGAAAACAAAGCAAAAGGGATATTAGACATTATTCATTCATATATGTGCAGGCCAATGAAAACTACTTCATTAAGAGGGTATGTTTACTATTATTCCTTTATTGATGACTAGTCCTTCAAAACTTAGATATACTTCTTGAAGAATAAGGATGAAGTGTTTGAAAGGTTCAAAGAGTTTAAACCCCTTGCAGAAAATCTCTCTGAAAAAAGGATCAAGATCTTAAGATCAGAAAATGGAGGAGAATTCACATCAAGTGAATTCAATGAGTACTGTAAAGAAGATGGGATTAAGAGGTAGCTCAACATTCTCTATAATCCACAAAAAATGGTGTGGCAGAAATAAATAATAGATATATCATGAGCTGTAAAATCTATGATCCATGATCATGATCTACGTATGTAAATATGGGAAGAAGCAACCAGAAAAACAATATATATACAGAATAGAATTTCCCACAATACCCTTGGGAATAAGACTCCAAAAGCGATGTGTACTAGATAAAACCATGAATTTAGTCACCTAAATATATTTGGTCGTCTGGTATACATACACATTCCCAAGGAGAAAAAATCATATCTAGACCCTTGAGGAAAGAAGGGATTTTTTGTAGGATATAGTGAGAAATCAAAAGATTATCGAATCTATATCCTAGGATATAATCAAATTGAACTAAGAAGAGATCTTACTTTTGATGAAGATACAACTTTTAGAAAATCAAATAAATATGAGGAAGATGAAGAGGAGCATGAAACAACCAGATTTGTAGAAGGTCCTAAACCAGTCAGAAACAAAGAAGAAGAATAGATTCATGAGGATCAAGACATAACAAAACCTCAGAGACCTGAAGAATGACCCAGTGAAATGATGTCACTCAAAAAAAGGTATGCCTTGGCTCGTGAAGTAATTGAAGAAGCAAAACGACATGGTGTCCCAGAAGGAACCATCAGAGAAACAAGGTAGCCAAATCCATACCCTAGTTATGTGGCTTTGATGTGTGATCTCGTTGATAAAGAACCAACATGTTTTGAAGAAGAAACAAAGCATAAGGAACTTGTTGATGCTATGGTCGAGGAATACCAATCCATTATAAAGAATGATGTATGGGAAATAGTGTCAATACCAAAGTACAAGTAAGTTGTATCCTCAAAATGGATCTACAAGACAAAGCATTCAACATACAGTAGTATAGAGAAGTACAAGGAAATATTTGTAGCTTGTGGATTCTCCTAGAAGGAAGGAATCGACTATGAGAAGACCTTTGCACCAGTGGCTAGGTACACCTCAATTAGAACCATTCTTTCCTTAGAATCCAATATGAAGTGGAAGTTACACCAAATGGATGTAAATACAACCTTCCTATATATCGAACATCCACAAGGTTTTGAGACAGATAATTAGAAAACTCATGTATGTAAACTTAAGAATGCATTATATGGGTTAAAGCGGGCTTCTCGCATGGTATTGAAGAATTAATGGATTCCTAATGATTTTGGACTTTACCAACAATAAAGAAAATTCCAACCTCTACTATAAATTTGATGGTGATGGACTTATGATATTACTACTATATGTAGATGATCAATTCTTAACAAGTGAAGTCAATCCCATCAATGAATGTAAGAAGAATCTCGTTGCAGAATTTGAGATGAAAGAACTTGGAATGATGCATTATTTTCTAGGTCTTGAAGTATGGCATCATCTAGACGAGATTTTCCGAAACCAAGGAAAATATGTAATAGAAATCCTAAAGAGATTTGGGATGATAACAAATTTGAAGCTATTGAATGATGAGTATTCGGAAACAATAGATGCCACTTTATATAGAAAGATTATTGGTTCTCTAATGTACTTAACCAATATAAGACCAGATATATGTTTTGTCATAAATACTATAAGTCAATATATGGTGAATCCCAAACATACTCACCTCGTAGAAGAAAAACATGTGATGATGTATGTAAAGAGGACTTTAGACGATGGTCTCAGATATGCATCAAATGGCGAGATCCGATTACATGGATTTACATATTCAAATTGGGAAGTAAGTTCCAAAGATAGAAATGGCACTTCAGAATGTTGTTTTAGTTTGGGATCAGGCATGATCTCATGGTTTAGTAGAAAGTAGTCCAATATTGCACTTAGCATAGTAGAAGATGAATACATTGCACCATGCTCAACTTGTTGCGAATCTGTATGGATTCACAAGATGGTGACAAGATTATTTGATGCATAGATAGATGTGAATGATATCCATTGTGATAATCAGAGTTGTATTAAGATTATAGAAAACTTGGTGTTTCATGATAAGTCGAAACATATCAAAGTTAGATATCATTACATTTGGGATCTGGTATAGAAGGGAGCTATAAATATCAAGTATGTTCCTACAGAGGAACAAGTGGAAGATGTGTTGACTAAGACTCTATCTTGGGTAAAGCTTGAATACTTTCGAGACAAGCTTGGTGTAGTCTGGAAGGACCTCCCTAGAAAAATAAAGTGAATAATATGGTAGAAGGATGCAATCGTGTGGTAGATCAACCTAGAGTAGGGTAAGTCTCACTAGTCTTGTTGGAATGAAAGGGTTAGTAATTCAGAAAAGGAATGTTGATCCTAGGGGAATTAGTATGTCATATAAGGCCTGTTTATCCCTACAGGGTTAGTAATCCAGATAAGGCTTGTTGGTCCCCAGGGAGATACATCTATTTGACTAGGCTTTTTTACTCCAAAGGGTTACTAAGTTAGACAAAATGCCTAGATGGATATACCATAGAACTCACCAAGATGCTTCTATGAGATGGTTAGTGGGAAAGAGGTAGTATCAGTATTCCTATATTGATGTAGCAGGTTCAGTATTTTCATATTAACGTTCTTGTGATGTTGATGAGACGGTTTCTGTATTCCTATACTGATGTAGCAGGTTCAGTATTTTCATACTAATGTTGTTGTGATGTTGATGAGATAGTTTTAGTATTTCTATACTAATGATGATGATGATGATGTTCCAGCATATCCATGTTGATGATGCAGATGATGATCTAGCATTTATTGATGATGTTCTTTAGCACTAACATGATAATGGCATTGTTGTTTTATTTACATACCAATGTTGCAAATGATGATTTAGTATTTACAGATGATGATCAAGTATTTACATACTGATGTTGCAGATGATGATCCAGTAGTTACACACTGATGTTGCAGATGACGATAGTGACAAAGGAGAAGATTAGTTAAAGATACTGATACAGTTCCATATTGATGATGCAAATGCATGATGGTGTTCCAAATATTCCTATGACATATAGAGACTCACCAATCATATGTACAGTTGTGGTAGTAGTTGCTACCTTGGTTGAATACCTTCCTAGTTAAGAGGGTGTGTTACAGTATTGTAACTTCGGAATATATTTTAGTTGTACTTATTTTATTCCTCCTTCACGAGATGTATTTAATGATATTTTTCATGTAAGATTCATTGAAAGAATCAATGTAAACCTTTAGATGTAAGTACGGTAAATAGTACCCAAGTGTCATTATAATAAATATTATTTTTGGTGTCTTACTAGACAAGTCAGCCCAGCTAAGTTTAAGGTCAAGTCAAGATCCAAATATAAATAGGGATGTGCCCCCTTTATTTTTAAACACTTCACTCAAGCAAGTTTACAAGAGAGAGAAGAAGAAGTGTGCCAAGAAGAAGAGAGAAGCAATTGTCTTGGGTTTTACACTGCTCTGGTTGAGTTCTATACTAAGGAATTTTTGTGGGATTTTTCCCTTGTGGTTTCCCTGAGGAAAATATTTTTGTTCTTTATGTTACTGTTCTTGTTGTTCTTTCAGTGATCCTACTATTGTAAATTGTTTTAGAAGAATATCATCTAAGAAATCAAAAAAACCTAACGGTTCCATGGATTGAACTATGAGAGTTTGAGGAGTTTGGGAAGGATTAACATTTTTCTTATCCTTGTACTTCTTATTCTTTCTCCCAAGGTCCATGGATTGAACTATGAGTATTTCAGAAGTTAGGGAAGATTTAACATGTTGCTGTGTATCCTGACCAGCTGTAGGTTGCAAAATTTGAATAGATATTTGTCCCATTTGTTGGGTAATCTGCTTAAAGTTGTCAACATAACCCATCATACCATTGGCATGAGGTCCATGTGGTGGCCTAGCTGGATCAAATGCAGGTTTTGCAGCTGGTTCCAAAAGGATTGGTTACTTTCTAGAACCTCACCACTCCATTGTGGAATGGGGTTCATGAGTGGATTTCCCCCTTTTGTGGTTAGACTCCAAGGATATTGGATATTTCCTTGAATTTGTCCACACCATTGATGAATGGGTGGATTTCCCCCTTGCGGGGTTAGACTCTAATGAGATTTGTTATTTCCTAGAATTTGACCACACCATTAGGTTGGTCCTTGGTTTTGATTAACATTCCAAGGTGGGTTTCCCCCTTGTGAAGGATACCCCCAAGAAGATTGGGTACTTCTCAGAACATGATCAATGGGTGGATTGTCTCCTGATGGAGTTAGGTCCCAATAATATTGGTTAATTCCTAAAACCTGACCACTGGGTGGATTTCCTCCTGATGGATTTGGGTCCCAAGAAGATTGGTTACTTCTAAGAACCTGACCATTCCATTAATTATGTCCTTGGTTTTGATTGGAATTCCAAGGTATGTTTCCCCTTGCGGAGGTTGGATCCAAAAATATTGAGTACTTCTTGAAACCTGACTAATGGGTGGATTTCAACCTTGCGGAGGTAGGTCCAAAGAGGATTGGTTACTTCTTAGGTCCTTACCACACCATGGTAGTTGTCCTTGGGCTTGACAATAATTCCAAGGTAGGTTTCCTCCTTGTATAGGTTGGATCCAAAAATATTGCTAACTTCCTAAAACATGTCCACTGCATCATGGAATGGAGTTGATAGGTGGATTTCCCCTAGGAATTGTGTTAGGATAAATCATAGGATGACCCTCTCGACATTTCCTCCCATCGGTGAAGGATAATTCGAATTGGCATTTGTGTTCCAAGATGCATTATTTCTGTGAGGAATATTAACATTCCATGGTAAAGGGTTTTCCCCGAAAATAGAACCTAGAAAACTATTGGGTGTGCCAAGAGGATTTTGATAACCTCCTACAACCATTTGAGGCTGCATTGATATGGTCCCTTGAGCTCCTGATGAAGCCAAAGTGTTAAGTGTAATGTTTTGCTTATTACTCCAACTTTCAAAAAGGCTAACGAGTGACTCACTTTCTGTAAGTATGATTGAGTTTAAAGGATGTGAAAAGGGTGGATTTACGTGAGAAAATGTGCGATATTCTATTTTTTCAATTTCAACTAAAGTAATATCATCAATTTTATATATGTTTCATCTATGATGTGACAAATTTGAGAATCGGTTTGACATTGTTTTTCTCTAGTAACATTTGATTGGGTTTATAAGTAGTTTAGTTTCAGAGTCACAAAGGTGTGGTTCATGTATCTGCCTCCACAATGTAGTGTGGCCCTCAAACTTGGGTAACTTGCCTTGTTGCCACCTTGATGAGTAAATCAATATATTAAGCACTCTGAAGTTTAATAAAAGAATTTGTTTATTAGAGTATTTCAAAATACATTCAAACAATCCTAAAGGCAACTAGACTCAACAAAAATCAAAGTATCCACACATATAATGTCCTAAGATAATCAACAAGCAAACTTCTTTCCAAAGAACCAGAGTTCAATGAAAAGTTGGATTTAGAGGGCCTTCCAAAACTAGTAGCTCCTCATGGACACCATGCCTCAAAAATTACTAAATAGTGAAGGTATGAGAAACAGTTACACAATTTTTCAATCAACAAAGGAGAAAGTGGTAGCTCTTGGCTACTCACCCACCCAAGGAGATGAAACAAACTTATGTTTGTCTCAAGTGTTGCAAGTGTCTCCCATTCACAGCAGCTTGTGTGATTCCTAGGAAAAGAAACTATGGTTACCACTTCACAATTGTTGGTCGAGTGTGACAGTCATTAGTCTACGATAACACACATATAGTAGATATCTCAAGAAAATGATGTCACTCAAGCTAGGACTTGTCACTTAATTGAAATACTGTAATGTGCTCATATCCTACCAAATAAGCAAGAGAGGGGTACCACCCTTACTAATTTGGATTGACCTCATGCTTAATGCATGTGTTAGAAGCGCTTTCCTCACATGCACTCTTTTATACTAATGGATTTTATCTCTCTTTAATCAATACTAGTTTCAAAATTATGTGGTCGAGGAGGTGTTAACTTTCCAATCTTATTCCAAGGCACTAGCCTAATCTATTTTGTTGATATAAAAAGAACATTGATGGATTTTAGATTAAGCATTGATTTTAGGGTAGTTTTCTTAGTTTTGAGGAGTGATGGGGAAATTGGTGGTGTTTGTGACTCAAAATGTTGAACCAATCAAATGCACAATGCTCACTACTCTTTCCTTTATTTGAATGAACTTCTATACTATGGAAGAGTAAGAGGTTCTTTGAGATTCTTCAAACATGTGAATTCCAAAATAGAATCACTTTTACAAATTTGAAAAAAGAAGTTTTCAAATTTTTAGCAAGGGTTCAAGAGGTTGGCTTCAAACATAAGATGTGTTCAATTTTCTTCAACTATCACTAATTGGAAATGGAGAATGTTTGAATCTTAAATGTTTTTCTTGTTTCTAATATGTTTCTCAAGCTCATGTTTAAATGATTTCCCAAACGAGAAAGTGAAGAGGATATTGGTGGCTCGATAATGTGCTTCAAAACTTCAAAAGATTCCTATTACACTTGAGATCCTTGTTTCTCGTTCAAGACCACCCGAAAGTGCAAGTGAAAAGGACACGTGTGGCACGAAATTGTGTTAAAAATAATACTAGACTATTACACTTGAAATCCCTATTTCTCTTTCACAAGATGGCCCGAAAGTGTGAGTGAAGATGATACATAGGGCTCAAACACAACATATATCAAGAATTTTGAAAATGACAAACAAACTCCTCTAATTGTATTTGAACTCATGTTAAGTACTAAGTCCAATTTTTTAAAATTTATGTGAATTTGATTTAATTGATGTTCTTAACAAATTTCAAATACATTGTTTTTAGTATATATAATAAAAAACTTTAAAAAAATACAAATTTTGTGATCATATAAAATCATTTGAATACTTATTTTAATTATATAATGAAATTTTAATATATTATCACATTTTCAAATAAAGTGATATAGAATGTTTTTAATATATAATGAAAATACAAAATACAAATTTTGTCATTCAAAAAATAAAATTTCTAATACATTGAGGCAAAGGCTGTGGTATAACCGCATTGGGAGTGGTTAGTCATGAAGAGCTACCTAGATATCCAACCAATGCCACCAAAGTCCATGGGATACCTTTTGATTCAAGGAAATGAATGACAATTAAAAAATATATAATACATTATTTTAATATATAACAAAAATATATACAAATTTTGTC
>LPNX010990506.1:272154-292356 GCA_001517045.1 Pseudotsuga menziesii | reverse complement strand
AATATTATGGGGGAGATCTTGTCACGTGATGTAACGTTACTAACATGTCGGCATAAAATAATAGTGAAAGTGAATATTATGGGAGAGATCTTGTCACGTTACTATGTCGGCATAAAATAATAGTGAAAGTGAATATTATGGGGGAGATCTTACTGAAAGTAAATATTATGGGGGAGATCTTGTCACGTGATGTAACTTTACTAACATGTCGGCAAAAAATAATAGTGAAAGTGAATATTATGGGGGAGATCTTACTGAAAGTAAATATTATGGGGGAGATCTTGTCACGTGATGTAACTTTACTAACATGTCGGCAAAAAATAATAGTGAAAGTGAATATTATGGGAGAGATCTTGTCACGTGATGTAATGTTACTAACATGTCGGCAAAAAATTATAGTGAAAGTGAATATTATGGGAGAGATCTTACCATCTACTTAATATGTTTGACTTAATCTTCCAAAACAAAAGTCTCCAGCTGAAAGAATTTACATTCAACAAAGAAACTCAACATATAACGTACTGCAAGATATCAAAAAAATGAAAATCAAGAAACAGAGAAGTCGAATTATCAGCACGTCAAACTCTCTTTTATTGAACTCCAAAAGTATGATACGTGAAAATGTTTACATTCCTCCTTCACAATAAAAGGCAGAATACGATGGAAATATTCACATTCTTCATTTTAAACAATAGGATCCTAATCCTTATTCGTAGCTGGTCCATGAGGAATCCTAGTAGTACAAAAAATTAAACATATCAGACTCGCGCACAGCAATGACAAAGAGATCAAGATCATCATGTCAATTTCAGAGAATGATCGATCAAGCCAAATTCAAGCCGTGCCTATGCTCATACACCGTTGTCCAAACGAATAGCACAGGCTCGGGCCACGCTTACCCTTATCCTAGTACAGCTAGGTCAACAAATTCAACCAAGTATTCTCTGCACTGTAAAAATGAGATCAGAATCAGAAAAACACTGGCATAATCATGATTCACTGAATATACAAGCATGGTGAGATTATAAAGTTGTACTAGATTTAAACTAGGTTCCATTCACATTGTAATATGTATTTAAACATTAAACAATCAGTTCAGTAATTAGGGTTTCAACAGTAATATATAATAAAGAATTGAAATAAGATCTAGAGAATGGAAAAACATAACATTAATTAGGGTCTGCATGTAAATAATATCAATAATATCTCTGATCAAGTTCTTTCAGTTTGTTTAAGATTTCCATACTGGAATTAATAATGCTATCAAACGAAGTTAAATGTGTTTGATTAGGGTTGAGGATATAGGCAAAGATCTGTGGTTCACCCAAGAATCTAATATAATATAAAATAAAGAATTGAACTAAAATCTAGAAGATTGAAAAACACAACATTAAGTAGCGTCATAAATAGTATCTCTCACCAAATTCTTTGTGAAATTATAATTAAGAAAGACTATAACCCTCAATTTAACCGTTCTGCAAACTAAATAAACGATTTTCAATTCCTCTGCAATAACTCACTACTGTTGCTCAATTTGTTCTTTCTCCACATGGTTCTTGATTGTACTTTTGCTGCTGTGAAGTTTCAGGCAGTATGTTTTCTAAAAAGCGAGTTGGTTCTATCCCTTCTCTCAAGAGGCGTAAGAGCTCCGTATTTTGTTCTAGAACATTGCCCACATCGAACTGATATGGCCGATATGGGATGTTCGCTGCTGCATCAGCTTTCAGTTTGTTTAAGATTTCTGTACAGGAGTTAATAATGTTATCAAACGAAGTTAAATGTGTTTGATTAGGGTTGTGGAAATAGTCAAAGCTCTGTGGTTCACCTGATGTAACATGATCTTCTTGCGCCGCGCTCTACAGCCCAGTATGGGGAGATCTTGTAACGTTAAGTAACGTTATGTAATGTTATTTTTATTAATAAAAAATAAATTTTCTAATTATATATGCCAAAATAAATGTCGGCCACAAAAACAATCTAATATGGGAGAGATGTTGTAATCTTTCTACCTAACAAAACAATAATAATAATTAAACCACAGAGCTTTGATCCATCTCGGCGCTTGATAGAGCCTAGGATTTGGATCTACGCTGGTATAGAAGAATTACAATACATTGTTATTTTGAATAATTCCTAATGTATTATCATTATTTTGAAGAATTCCTCGTGTATTATCACATTTTCAGAAAAATAATATTATAACCTATCATAACCGTAAAGGAATTGGAACGATACCTTTCAAATTTGATTCTTGCTTTGGCTACCATGATGTATAGAGATCAACCCTTATTTTTAAGATATTCCAATATATAATAAAACGTTTATTTTTAATATATTCCAATACATTATTATATAGAAGAATGTCAATACATTATTTTTAATATATAATTGAAAAAAAACAATTTTGTCATTATATGTGTGAATAATTTCAATACATTAAAGTACAATTCAATGCATTAACGTTGAATAATTTGAGCAATGTCGTTAACCCTAATTTCTAATGTGACCGATGCCTTTAAGCTTAATTTTTTTTTCAAGAGGAAAAAATACCAGACCTTGATATTCTTATTATGAATCAAAGGACATCATATACATACAACCTTCAAGCGAGGCTTCTATCTTGCATGACAAGCAGCATACTGGGAATCCCTCTATTCACTAAAAGATACAAGTACAACCATCAATCCTTGCTTCAAGAGCAAAATAAAAACACAAGAACCTTCATGCAAACAAATCTTCAAATCAACAAGAGAAAGGTGATCCTTTAATCCAGAGAGATCGGTCCGATCTTTAAGAGCAGTGATGACAATCAAGCTTACCCATCCTGAGCACAATGAGAAGGCTAAAAGTCTCGTAAAAAAAAACCTGATCCAGTCCATCAAAAAGAAAAAGAAGTATCATGTGCCAAAAAAGTAAAAAGAAGAGACTGAGTCTCGGCACCATGCTCTAATATAGCTGAAAATTCCCATGATCAACGATCATACCATCAAGATACTTAGTGAAAATCCGAAGCCAAGATCTAAAACCAAAGCCGTCTTTGAAAGACAATCAGCCTGCTGATTGTGCTCACAATAAATATGCTTGATTGTCAAGCGAGAGAAATTATATATAAGGGACCTTATGTCTTTGCACCAATGGTCCAAGATAGGAGCATCCAGAGATGCAATCCTGTTTTCCCAGTTAATAATGACTAAGAAGTCTCCAAAGATAGTGAGGAGAGGGATCCCCAAATGCTTTGTAACAGCAAGGAGAGCCCAAAGAGCAATAAGTTCAGCCGTGGTATTGGTGCTCATGCCGCAAACCAAAGAGAATCCTAGAGTGTGAGAGACACTCAGTAGTAGAACAAAACCAACACCACCAATGTTCCCCATAGTGGCCCCATCAAAGAATCCACAAGGATAAAAGATTTGCAGTTTGATTCCAATACATCTTATCTTCTTCTTCAGCTTTGGGACAGGGTACATGTGATAGAGATACTCAACCTGGTGGATAATGCTAGACACTAAAACCTTTTTATCATAAAAAATACAACTGTTTCGCATTTTCCATACACTCCAATAAATAAAAAGAGGCAAAGAGCTAAAATCAGAGTGATTTGAGAATTTCTTAAACTAGAGTTCAAAAAAAAAATTGACAGAGTAATTTAATAAGGGAGAAACATAGAACTACTCACAAATAATGAAGAAAACCCTCTTGGTAGTGATACAATCGATAAAAAGGTGTTGAACCGAGTCTTCACCATTCCCGCAGAGGGAACACACGCCAAGTCTCAACCATCCACGTTTCATGAGATTTTCCCATGTTAAGATGCGATTTCCAACAGCAAGCCAAATGAAGCACCTAATATTTAAAGGGATGTTGAAGGACCAGAGGAGTTCCAAAAACTGATTCTGATACAAGGAGGGCTCAAGAAAGAAGTTTGAAATAAAATCATAACCCAAAGCAGCAGTGATTTCCCGATTCTGTCGATTATGAGTCCACATCAGAGTGTCTTGTGTATGATTGAGTCTAATTATGCTGTGTTCAAGCCTCAAGATATACTTGTCCCATAATAATTTCCACTCTCCTTCAATTTCCAAATCCTCTGCAGCGAGCCAGTATCCCCGAGCCTTAGGAGAAAGATTACGGGCATGTGCTAGGGAGGTGATGCCATAATCTTCAAGATATTCACGAATATCTAGAGGGAATAAGGTCAACGTGTATGTGCCCACAATCGGATCCAAGCCAATGAGAGTGTCGACCCCATTTCCCACTTGCCATGAGAGACATCTACCAGCCCAGGTGAGCAAAAGTAGAAAGCCATTCCAAATAACTGAAACTCCAATAACAGAAAAATACTTTTGATGAATCCAAGACACCACAGAGTGTTTTTTTAATATTTTGTGGAGATAATTTGATGTCAGATCCCAGTCCCTTTGAGGACCAGCCAAAAGTTTTTCAGACGTAGAGAGAGACTAAACCAGCCCAAATGCTTAATACCCCAACCTCCGAAGGAAGTAGATCAAGAAAGAGACAACCAGTCCACCAAGTGGTACTTTCTCTTCTCTGCATAAGAACCCCATAAAAAAAAAATCAACTTTTCAAGATTATCTAGAATCGACTTAGGAATAGGAACAAGAGCCATCCAGTAGACAGGCATACTGGTGAGAACAACCCTGATCAAGACAAGTCTTCCCCCCAAGGAGAGAATTCGATGGGTCCAATGCTTAATTGTCTTCTCAAAATTTATTAAAAGCCAATGCGAGTCCTTCACCAAATAACCAAGAGGCCTTATGAAATAGCCCAAATACTTGAAACCCAGAGAGATGTGGTCATACTTGAAAGATAGAGAATGTGAAATCTTATTTAAGATTCCCTCTTCAACATTGTTGAAAATAAAATAAGGTTTGTCCATATTGATACACATACCTGAGGCTGTACAAAAAGTATCCAAAATGACTTTGAAAGAAACCCATTTTTCAAAAGTTCCTGTACCGAAGAGAATCACATCGTCAACAAATAACAAATGAGTGAGTGACAACTAAGGTGAAATGCTGATACCCTTGATCCTTCGATTGGTCTAAGCATATTCAATTAAAATACTAAGCCCCTTAATAGCAAGAATAAGCAATAGAGGAGACAACGGGAAGCCCTGTCTAATACCCTTGGAAGCAAGAAAAAAATTGGAAGAGGTACCATTTACAATCACATCAAAGTTTGCAGAAGATAAACAACCCATAATCCAATTGACACCAACCAAGGGGGCCCCAATCTGAAGTAAGATGAGTCTGATAAAAGACCAATTCACCCTGTCAAAAGCCTTTGACAAGTCAAGCTTGAGAATTAGAGCACACTTATTTTTAGTCTTCACTGAGTGTAAAACCTCTTGAGTAATAGCAATGGGTTCAACGATCTGCGTATTCTTCAGAAACCCAAATTGTTGGGGAGAAATAAACTTATCTAGGTTGGGCTTCAAGCGCAAGGCCACAATTTTGGAGATAAGTTTGTATACTAAGTTGCAAAGAGATATGGGCTTGAAGTCAACAAAAGTAAGAGGCTTTTCTTTCTTCGGAATGCGGGCAATGAAGGTAGAGTTCAAAGACGGTAAGAATCTTCCATTCAATCTGGAGAATTCAACCGCTTCCAAAAGATCATTTCCCAGAATGTCAAAGAAAGCCAAAAAGAATTCTACCAGCCAGCCATCTAGCCCAGGGATTTTATCCCGCTTGAAAGATCTTAAAGCATGTTCCACCTCGTCCAACGTAATCTGAAGAGTGAATCTTTCAGTTTCCTCCTGAAGAATAAAGGAGGGAAACAATCGAATAAAATTTAGCTGAGCCACAATGTTAGTCTGATTGTCATCCCTGAAAATCTTCAAAAAGTACTTAACACCAAGGTATTTTAAACCCTTATCATCTTCATTCAAGTTCCCCATATCATCCTCAAGGCTCAAAATGGCATTTTGATTCCTGCGAGTAGATGCCACAAAATGAAAATATTTTGTGTTCGCATCCCCAAGCTTTGCCCAAGTCATCCTACTTTGTAAAAGAGCTGAAAGTAATTCATGATCCATCAGATGCTTCATTTTACTCCTGAGTTCAAAGAGCCTGATATGGTCTTGTGAGGAGAGGATTCTTGACACGCAAGAACCCAAGGGATTCTTAATTTCTGAATCAATAGAAATTATATCTTATTTCATAACCAAGGATTTGAAACGAGTCCAAACTTTTACCTTTCCTTTTAACAAATGAAGCTTCTGCGAAAGAGCATCCATCTCATCCATTTGATCTCCAAGAGGCAACTTGCTCCATTCTTCTTTGACCATCCTAGAAAAATATTCGTCTAAAGGCCAGTCATGATAAACTTAAAAGGGAAATTATGAGTGCTAGGCTCCTCCATCCACTTAAAACAAAACTGGATAGTAATCTGAAACAACTGAAGGGGAAGACCAAACCCTATGTTGAGGGAGCAGATTAATCAAGATCGTTGAGATTAAAAATCTCTCAAGTCTTTTATAGATTCCCCCCTCCCCATCCCTAGTATTTCTCCAGGTAGGCCCTGCACAAGATGGTGCAATATCCACCAGATTATAGTCAGCAAAAAGTTGAGTGAAGAAAAAACCAAGGGGATCGATCTGGGCTTTACTTCCCCATATTTCTGATGCATTTAGAGTAAGATTGAGATCCCCGGCAAGGATCAAATTAGGTAGGGAAAGGAGACCACCCTGGGCAGCCGAGTTCCAAAAAACATCACGATTGAGGTAGGGGCTATAAAAATTCAAAATGGAGAGGGAGGTGTGTGAGCCCCTAAAGTGAGCCTTGAGAAGGATGTCCACCAGAGTTTTAAAAGCCTTCCACCGCACCCTAAGGGAGTTCCATCTTGAAAGAATACCACCCAAGAGGCCCTTAGAACTAATAACACAAAACTCCCAGCCAGGACGGAGCTTGGAAAATGCTAAAAGAGCAGGGTAGGTGCTACTCATAGTTTCTTGAAGAAGAATTAAATTAGGAGAGAAAGACACAAGAAAGTGGTGGAGGCTCTTTTGTTTGGCCAAGCCTCCCAAGCCCCTAACATTGAGAGAAAGAATTTTCATTAAGAACCACCAGAGTTGGGTGACAAAGCTCTAAGAACCCAAGGGGAGGATGTGGACGAGTTCCTCGCCACATTTTTTAATCTAGCAGAAAAGGGAGTGTATGTTTGGGTGCCTGAAACCCTATCCATTACAGGATTGTAAGCTTTCTTCTTTTTGTGAATAGTTACATTTTCTAAACGTATGGAGTCTAGCGGAAGGGTAGAGGGTGAGATAGGAGTTTTGGCTGAGAAAATCTCCAATGACTCCTAAAGAGAAGGATTGAAAAAGGAAGGAGAAGAGACAGGACTGTGAGGAGGGGAAGTAATGACAAGTGATCCTACTCTCACCAAAGGAGGGAATTCATTTTCCAAAAAAATAGAACCTGGCTCAGTCAGAATAAGAGGAGTAAGATCAGAAGGAGGAGCATTTGAAGGCTACAGTAAAGAAGGGTCATCGGGAGAGACAAAAGAGGGCTCGGGTGAGGAGGTAGTCTGAGAATCAGAGGGTCCATTGCCCACGATAGTCGTAGGGTGAGAAGCATTCCCCTCTAGTTCATCAATAAGCAAAAGGTCCTGATCAGACATATCTCCAAGAAACGAGCATGCTTGAGAATAAATACCTTTTGATAGAGGAGCCTGAGCGGGAGAGGGGTGTTCATGCAGAATACACTTCGAGCTAGAAGGAACCAGCTGTCGCGTAGGAGGAGAGAGTTGACAACTCAGATTAACAGCTCCATGAAGTAAAACCGGGCAGTCCCTTCTCAAATGGCCCACATCCCTGCAACTAATGCAGCCAAATGGAATGTTGAGGTAATCCAGATGCTGAGTGAAAAGACTATCAAGAAAGAGGATTTCAATATCCGCAGGGAGACCATTTAAGATGTCCACTTCAAACAGAATCTTCGCCATTCTCTTATTGTAAGAGTGTTGAAAGTCATCTTCCATAGCAACAAACTGCCCTATGGTATTGGCAATACCCTCTAGAAACCCCCGACTCCACAGAGGAAAGGGAAGAGCAGGGAGGAAGACCCACAAATTCCTTTTTCTAACCCTCTCCCGAAGGGGATCAAAATGTGCATGCCAGCGACTAAGGACCAGAGAACCTGCCCCAATTCTCTAGAGAGAATCTAAAATGGCCGATGCGTGAGTGTCCTCCAAAAAAACAAACACCAGCCACCCCTTAGCGAGCAGACTAATCGTGGGCACATAAGTGAGCGAGGGCTTCCAATGTTCTGTAGCCCATGCTATCCAGTGTTTCTTCCCCATATGACAGTATTCAAGTCTGCCGATGAGAGCCCTCAAACACAGTTCCTCTACATGCTCCATCTAGATGTCATGGCCCAGCGCATACCTAACTTTTCGTTCCTGCACTTTAAGGGTTTTTGCTTTCCTTCTTCTCCGGGAGAGAGTAGAGGCAGACTAAGGCCACCCGCAAAGAAAGAAGGACCAACAACCATACCATCCACCGACATAGTAAAACAAAAGGAATGCAAATCCAAACAACTAAGTCTGACAAAGAAGGTCAACCCAACACTTGTAACCAAAGGTGGTGCAAACCAAACCCTGAAAGGAAAAAGACACAAAGTAGTATTAAAAAATTTAGCACACAAGATGGGGTAGGCAACAAGGAAGCAGAGGGGACAACCCTGAAAAGACCTAATAACTGGGTGCAGTAGTGAAGGACCTAGAAACCCCCCTTGACGAGGTCAAACAAGAAGGTACCTTAACAAGAACCAAAAGAAAAGGTTCAACTCCCCCAGGGAAAGAAGAAAGTAAAACGCTGCCCCCGAAATATTAGGTATAGAACTCAAGTGCTTCATGGAGATAAAGAAAACAAAAATGAAAGCAAGAGTCTACCCTAGGAATCTCAGAAAATCCAGAAGGTGGCGAAATAAACAAGCGATGTAAACAAAATGGCCACCACCCCCGAAAGGTCATAAACAAAATGACCACCACCCCTGAAAGGTTCGAGTTTTGCCAAAACCCAAAATACCAAGCTGAAAATCAAGAAAAATTCCCACTTTTTGTAAATTGGTTGGTACTAGTCCCCCATGCAGGGGGAGGAACTCCACCAGCTTGGTACAGACCAGGTAAAGGGAAGGAGAATAGGAGAAAATACAAAACCCTCAGTTTACCATATAAAAACCAACACAAACTCTGAAAGACACATAACATAGGCCATACAATCTACAAACTACAAACAAATACACGCCCCAAGGAAGGTCGAGCCTGTAGACACTGCCGCCACCCTGAGAATTGTAACCTAGCACAACACACACCAAAAATAACAAAAAAAGTTTTCCAACCCCGAAAGGAATGCACCTTGTACGAGAACCAGCCATCCTTGTGAATAAGGGAAGAACTAGGTCGCAAGACCGTCGTAAAAAAGCGGAGATAGGAACCAACAACCCCAAAGAACAAGGTAAGGTCAAGCGAGGTAGGAGAAGTACTAGGCGCACAAGTTGGTAAACCCTAGCCATGACCCATCTCATCTTTATGATGTGACCGATGCCCTTATCCCTAATTTCTAATGTGAACGATGCCCTTAACCCTACTTTATGATGTAACCGATGCCCTTAACCCTAATTTCTAATGTGATGGATGCCCTTGAAAAAAAAGATCACTGCTCCCGTTGACATGATGTATGGAGATCTACCCTAATTTCTGATGTGACCATGCCCTTAGCCCTAATTTCTAATGTCACCGATGACATCAAAAAAAGACGAGTGCTCCGGCTGGCATGATGTATGAGATCAACCCTAATTTCTAATGTCACCGATGAGCTTAAGAAAATATTACTGCTCCCGCTGTCGTGCTGTATGAATTTCATAGAAGAATTCCACTATATTATTGTTAATATATAAAGAAAAAACACACGAATTATAATCACATAACGACATAATTGCTATCACTTTTCCAAAAGAGAAAACTGATACTATAACCCTGAAGTACATATTATATCATTTGATTCCTCGGAGATCAACCCGCCATTTGCGTTATCAATGTTATGTCCTGTTGGAGGTCCACAAAGGACACATTACTGGTCATGGATGGATTCGAAGAAGAGGTGGGAAGCAGGCTTCAAATTTGAAGCCTTCAGAGCCCTTCAAAGGCCATTTTACCCTTCATAGAAGGTCAAAAAAAATTTTACCATGCAAAAAAAATTTGGTTTAATTTCCAGCCCATCAATAATGAAATTGAGTAAGCCTCGGTAAATTTGCAACAGAAGGGTAACTACAAAATTTGCCCTTCCAGGTTATTAATGATTCAGTGAATTGTGGAAGAGTCCAAACTTAGATTATGTCCAGACTTAGAGTCTGCCCAAGTGCCCTCAAATAGTCGGATCATGGATGAGGATCTGGGTCCCAATGGGCACAGACCACAGTGGGCCACTGTGCTGCCAGTGCCAAGTTCAACTCGATGAGTTGGGACTGTGACTCGGTATTTGATGTTCACTTTTAAAGCATTTAATGGCATTTGCTTGCATAACCGATTCGCCAACTTCATTAAATATTAAATCTTGGTCTGAGAAAATTCCAACCTGCCAACTTGGTTTTCCATCTGGCATATTCTTGTTCACCTAGTCACCTGATCTCACAACTTACAATTCACTTGAGTATTTGAGTATATGATGTAAAATTAAATGCTCATATGAGTCATATTTATGGATGGTGAATTGATTTGACATCCCTCCATTGTGAAGGATCCGTAAGAAAAACAATAATGGTGTTTTTTGGGTTACAACTTACAAGTTGTAATTTACAATGCATTGAGCAGTATTTGTCGAATTCGAACCTAACCTGGTCCAATGGGTCTCTAATTTGATAGACTAGGGTTTCACCTAGTTCCAGACATTTCTATCACCACCACAGGACTAAGATGACAAATCTTTGGTAGTAAGCTGGCAACACTTCGCCTTTTGTTTTCATGAATCATATCCTATACTAGTTAGTCTAGTATTCCAAGATTTATTCCAATTTCCATTCATTTACTAGGGTCAGAATCATTTGAATCAACATTCCCAGTCTCGCACGGTCCTCTAGGCTTCTTAGTCTTCCCGTTTCATTGGAGGAAGAGGGTTAGGTGGCAAAGACAAAGGAAACTGGAACGGAGTGCCAACTAGAGAGAAGGTTTGTATAATATGCATATAGTAAGCTCTAAAAGAAATGAAAGAATTCGTCATATACCCAACCTGAGATTATCTTTACTTATTTTTTTGGGATGCTTACACAGTAACTCCTCCGCCCGAGTTGATTATGAGGGTTTCGGCAATGAATACGATTTGGAGAGGCTCGTTCCCATCATTATACCACCAATGGAATGTTCCTACAAATATCGCTATTACGTCTCCCCTCCTCACTCGCCTCACCTTTTGACTTGAGTCCTCTTCTTCTTCTTCCTCTTCCTCCCATGGTCTCTCTGATGTGCACCCTGAGCGCCCTCGAAACAAAAAATTATCTTTGAAAGTCTCTGGACACCTCGCAAAAACTATACCCAATTTTCCCTCACCTATACAGATATATCTATGCTATGTAGAAGCAATTATAAAATGTTTTTTTTGTAATCATGTGAAATACATAAACATGCATTCGCCTAACTTGAGCAAGGTAAACCAACTCAGGAGCGTTGAAATATTAGGGAATTGAAATGGTGTTGCTTTCAATTGTCTTTTGTAGAAGGAAATAGCTGGGCATTCTAATTCCTCGTTTCTTTTGTGGTGCGCAACTCCAAGGTTCCACCTATGTCACATGTAGGAGCAAAAGAAGCAAAGGTAGAATGTTGGGTAGGCTAGATTGAGCTTCCTGAACTTAAATAGATTGGAGAATTCTTTGGGAGAAAAAAACATTATCCTGGGTTTACAAGTATAGAACAGCCAGAGTTCCGGACTCATACTTTCAACTCTCCAATTTCATGTTTCAGTGTCTCCCTAATTTCTATTTCCTCCAGAAGATTTTGCAAAGCTAAGATGTCGACTTGGTTTTTGTGAATTTACAGGTATGTACAACATTTTGTACTTGTGTTACATATTATATATGGAGAAATGTTAAATGTGTTGCTTGTTGGAGTTCCTTCTCATGTTCTAAATATAAGGGTTTAAAACTTCTCCATCCAAAAAGTTGGTTGAAATTTGTAATGTATTGTGTGACCGCACATCCGCCAGACTAAGTCTCGAATACTCAATAGATCTAACCTTAGAAAACCCAGTATATAAGTGAAATCAGAATCAAAATAATGTATACTTTTCATAGGCTAGGACCACAACTTCATTTGGGAAGAGGAGCAAGTAGAAAGAGACTGGTATTTGAGTTCCAAATATGTCAACGCTCTTTATTTGCCGTGAATTGTAAACATTAGCTTGAAAGAAAGAAAAATAATTGAATACAAATGTTTGAATTATTCCAATTTCCTTAATGAAATCCAAAGGTTTAAAGGATAAAATATTTAACAACCGAAACTGTAAATGTTGTAGACTTCGACCCCTCAAGTTTCCTGTCGGCCTTCTAATAATGGAAACAAGAAGAAAAAATTGTCTACCAATATATCTAAACAAGGGAATCCTTGACGGATGTTCATGAATGAGGGACTCAAAGTGCAGTGAACTAGCAAAGAACATGGTTTTAACAGCCTCATTGTCGCAAACCTCCCAAATGTGTGTTTATGATTCGCCTTCCTTGTTGACTTTGGTAGACACTAGACACCCAACTTGTAGTGATATTTGTTGGAGAATTTTAAGTTCTTCCTTGTAGTGGACTAATAAATACTTAACCTTTTCGATAGGGCTGATAAAATCAATATAGATTGGAGGGACTTTCCATAATCCACCTAAAATTGGGGCTTTTTTTTATCACTTCGAATTGGGTGATAAACTCGATATACATTGGAGGGACTATCCATAATTGACCTAAAATTGAGGCTTTTGTTTGATCACTTTGAATTGAGCATTTGGGGAGGACATGATTCATACCTGCTTAATTTAGGGTTGATAAAAACAGTTGCTACCTAAAAGCATTAGGTGTTACATTGTGGGGTTTTTCTTTTAGGTAGTCCCAATTGCACTTGACCAAAAGAGCCGCCATCAAGTGCAATCAGTCCTCCATTCAGAGGCCCTTCCAAATTCCAATGCCTTATTTTATCAGCGACCTCACGACTGACTCTTTCACCGACCCGATAGAGTTGTCCCTTATCTATGTTCAATAAACTATATGCTCCAGGGACTGGGAGAGTAGACACTTCTTTATATATGTATGGACTTGCATTAGCTAAAACAATGATAATGTTGTATTCGTGCGCGTGTCTCCATATTTGTATGAGATCTTGCTCCATGACATGAATGGAAGAAGAATCCCCAACGGTTGCCAATGTGAATTGTTTGAGGGCCATAGAGATGTGAATTATAGGTTTCCACACAATAATCAAGTGTGTATTATAGTCATCTCTTGTGGGCTCCAGGAGGTTGAATAAATAGTTGTTGCTCCTAAAACATTTAGGTGGTGGCAATTCTTTTCTTTTTATTTCTAATTTACAATTATTTTGTGCGCATCTGAAAACCATAAACCATAATAGAACAAAACAAAATTAAAATTAAAAGTTTAAAATACTTGATATTTGTTGGATACTTTGAAGTGTTTCCGCAAATTAGCTAGGATAAGATGTCCATATTGGAGAGACTTGGAAATGATTTTTCTATTTTATTTCCAATTTCTAGGATATTTATATAATTAAGGGTATAGAAGGTATTTACTTTTATGAGGATAAATCCTACATTAGGGAGGCCACATGGACAAGAACCTGTAATGTATTCATTGGATGTAAACAATTTCAATTTGTATTGACTTTGGTTCTTTCTTTGTGCTCCTTCCTTTACTATAGTCTACCTACTCACCTACTCTTACTCTTTCTTATGGCATGGATAGATAGATTTGTTCATGAATAGTTCATGAATAGATAGACTGAACCATTATAGACACTACCAGCATTCCAACTCAATTTCATTACATTATAGGAACTACAGGCACAGAAAGCAATATATAGGGATATGAGAGTTTTCTATTACATAGGTAAGATAACATGTTTTTCATGGTTCATTTTACATGGAGGGGTATATCTCCCTCTTACTATTGTGACTAGTCTTAATCACTATTCATTTAGGGTACTCACTTATGGCTTAGAAATGATTTTCTTTTCATTTCCAATTTCCAATAAGTTTGTGTACATTCGACATTGACCATTAACTATAAATCATAATAGGAAAAAAAAATTAAAAAAAAGTTTAACTTGGAATGTGAAATTAATCAAAGAGATGAATTGCTAAAAAAAACGTTTTTTTACCATAATTGACCTCATTTAGATTCTTAAAAAAGATGCTCCTCTTCAATTATTGTAGTGTTCTTTAATGAAATCCAAGTTAAATTTTATTATAAAAAGCAATACAATATTAAGTTGTAGATCTTAATCTTAAAGTTTTAATTTTTATTAGAATTATGCCTTTTAGGTTATACTAGAGCAAATGAGATATGTTAATTTCTGTTGTTTTTTTACATTAAATATTTCCTAGGTTACGACCAATATCTCACTAATTATTAAAACATTATCTTAATTATTCTTTTATATAAAAAATTGTAGTATTTCTAGGTTAGAGTTAGACATTACATTTAGTATTATAGTTTATAAAAAATAGGTTAAGACAATTTATTCATTAAGAAAAATATTTAATTTTAATAAATTTAATTTAGTTTTTTATTCTATTCTAAGTTTAGAATCATTGTAGCAATTCACTGTGTTTGTTGTAATCACACCTTAGAATTCCTTATTATCTAGCTTAACATTTTTAGGGTTTGGATTTGGTCTTAGTTATATAGTCAACATTATCAATTTCCTAGTTTTCTCTTGAAATGTGTTGTTAAAGATATACTAATAAATATTTATCAGTTATTCAACTCTAGTCATTGTATTGATGATGAATATTGACAAAGGTTTGTAATGTTGACATATCAAATGGAGTCTACAATTACCTTGGATAACACTCCTCAAACCTATCAACTTAGAATTTAAAAGAAGAGATTGTAAATATGTTTTTTTGTCAAAATGACATGTTTTAATCATGTAAGGTTCACAAAGAGATTACAATATATAATAGTCCTTGTTTTTTGTCTAACCTTTTCACATAAATATAAGATGGAATTTTGAAAAGATAAATGTGGAAGCCCTCTCAAACTTCATCTTGTGTGAGATTTAGAAACTAGTAAGATCCACAATAAAGTTTGAAGGATACTTTTTCAATGTGTTTGAATAATAATTATATGCATTGAGTTTTGAAAACAGAAATGGGAATCCCTATCAATCCCTCTCATTTGACATCTAGATGTTAGTAGACTCAAGACTAAAGTTTGAAGGATAAATTTTCAAGTGTTCTAATACTTAGGTTTATTATAGTGAAGACGATTCTTAGGGATTAGTTGGAGTTTGAAATTGAATGGCTAGTTACTCATGAACTAGGTTCATATGGAAAAACATATCAATTAGCTTTGTGATGGTATTTGTAACTTTTTTTTGTTGTTAATGGAAATGTGGATTGGAAAAAACTTATGTTTTTAGTTTGAAAGATAATAATCCAATGATTTTAATAGCATGTAGAAAAGTTCATTTCAAAACATGTAAGCTAAAATGTCATGGAAAAGTTATTCTTCTAATTTTTTTTACTTTTATTTTGTTTCTTTAAACCATTGTTTATGGTAATCATCAAGTGGTCACAACAAGTATCAACAATTTTAAATTATCTTTTTAGTTTTTGTTATTAATGTTAGGAATCTCATGCCTAATCTCTTTTGGCCTTGTAACATAGCACTTCTAGTAGTATAGCTCTTCTCACAACAATTCTAGACCCAAATAAGCTTTAGTACCCCATCAGGCTACTTTCATCCCTAATTTCATATTATTCATTCAGATAAGGTAGTGAGTAGTTCTCAACTACTCTAATCACTTTCGCATGATAGGAAAGAAACATTTCCCGTCACAAAATAAATAGGCCAAAGAACAATGCAATACAAGAAACCAATACTCCTAATGGTTATCACTATGTTCACATTAACAAAAAAGTGCACCAATCTCTTTCTAAATGAGCTTTGTCCCAATCTCATCTTCCATCACGGCTACATGTTCTTCATTCTCAACCTTTATTCTAGTCTCTCCTCCTCTATACTAACTCTTGAGTAATCCCCATAAAAAGAATTTGGACGTGATAAATCATCATGTACATGGTTTACCTCACTAATTCCATGTAATTGTTGAATCACTTGCGATTTCTTCTCAAATTGTCATTTTTTTCTATACACAACTTTTAATAAATAATGAAATTTTGTTGTCCACTTACATTTTCAAATGAAAAGAATAATTTTTTTTTACATGTCCACATTGAAGGGTTCAATTTCTCACAGCCCTTCAAAGTGAAATAGGACCCAACCCTTCAAATTTGATCCCTGGTGGGAAGGGTTCATAAAATGAAAAAGAGCTGGGAAGGGTTCATAAAATGAATCCGAAAAGGACACATTGTCTGGTCGTGGATGGATTCGAAGAAGAGGTGGGAAGGGTTCATAAAATGAAAAAGAGCTGGGAAGGGTTCATAAAATGAATCCGAAAAGGACACATTGTCTGGTCGTGGATGGATTCGAAGAAGAGCTGGGAAGGGTTCATAAAATGAAAAAGAGCTGGGAAGGGTTCATAAAATGAATCCGAAAAGGACACATTGTCTGGTCGTGGATGGATTCGAAGAAGAGCTGGGAAGGGTTCATAAAATAAATCCGAAAAGGACACATTGTCTGGTCGTGGATGGATTCGAAGAAGAGCTGGGAAGGGTTCATAAAATGAATCCGAAAAGGACACATTGTCTGGTTGTGGATGGATTCGAAGAAGAGCTGGGAAGGGTTCATAAAATGAAAAAGAGCTGGGAAGGGTTCATAAAATGAATCCGAAAAGGACACATTGTCTGGTCGTGCATGGATTCGAAGAAGAGCTGGGAAGGGTTCATAAAATGAATCCGAAAAGGACATATTGTCTGGTCGTGGATGGATTCGAAGAAGAGGTGGGAAGGGTTCATAAAATGAAAAAGAGCTGGGAAGGGTTCATAAAATGAATCCGAAAAGGACACATTGTCTGGTCGTGGATGGATTCGAAGAAGAGCTGGGAAGGGTTCATAAAATGAATCCGAAAAGGACACATTGTCTGGTCGTGGATGGATTCGAAGAAGAGCTGGGAAGGGTTCTTAAAATGAAAAAGAGCTGGGAAGGGTTCATAAAATGAATCCGAAAAGGACACATTGTCTGGTCGTGGATGGATTCGAAGAAGAGCTGGGAAGGGTTCATAAAATGAAAAAGAGCTGGGAAGGGTTCATAAAATGAATCCGAAAAGGACACATTGTCTGGTCGTGAATGAATTCGAAGAAGAGCTGGGAAGGGTTCATAAAATGAATCCGAAAAGGACACATTGTCTGGTCGTGGATGAATTCGAAGAAGAGCTGGGAAGGGTTCATAAAATGAAAAAGAGCTGGGAAGGGTTCATAAAATGAATCCGAAAAGGACACATTGTCTGGTCGTGGATGAATTCGAAGAAGAGCTGGGAAGGGTTCATAAAATGAAAAAGAGCTGGGAAGGGTTCATAAAATGAATTCGAAAAGGACACATTATCTGGTCATGGATCACTTAGGCGGTCATGGATTCTTATTGGCTAAAGTGAAAGTGGATAACTAAATCAGAAGTCTTCAAATTCAGAGAGAGACCACTTCTTCATTCAGCTTGTTCTGGGAAGTGGGAGCCAAGAGCCAGAAGCTCTGAAGACCGCAAGCCAGGGCGTCCATATTCAGTGAAAATTCGCTGAACAACCCCAGGCAGGTAAGTACACCTCCCTTTCTTTTGTAGTCTGTTCATTCTATTAGATTCCTAAAAGCAAGCTGCCTCAACTTTCTTGATTCCTCAGCCTCAGTGAAGTATAATATAGCCCTCCTTCTACAGTCACACGTGAAGAGATCAGTATGGACAGCTTCGACCAGGTGCAAATCATGCGCACAGATTCTATTGAATTTTTGTTGGAAAAGAAGCTAAAGCCAAGTGACATAAGTAATCGTCAGTGTAAACTGGTCATTCCCATTGAGAACGAGCATCGTTTGCTTAGATTTTGGACGCGTGAAAATATTAAAGAAGGTATTCCCCTCAAAGTATTTGACACCGAGGAGATAAGTGAAATAAATGAGGAAATCGTGTTGAAGTACCAGGAATGTTATTACGTGTTACAGAAAGGGTGGTACAAGTTGGTTAAAAGAAAAAAACTCAATGTTGGTGATACTGTTGAGTTCTGGTGGAACACTGAGAGGAAGCAATTAGTTCTCATGACACACTTAGCAGCCTCTGATCCTGCTCATCATGGTAAGATTTATTGCTTCTTTTAATTTATTTCTAGCCTGATTGAATGATGAATTATTCATATCAACCATTGTTTGTTGTCAATGGCTGCAGGAGTCGACACGCGCCTTCAGGTAGCAACACATACAGTAACCTCGGATCCTTCTCATCACGGTAAGTTTTCGTGCTTAGATTGTTTTAATTTATTTCACAATGTGTCTGCTAAATTGCAGTTAGCGTGTTATCCAATGAACGAATGATCAATCACTCATATCAACCTTTGTTTGTTGTCAATGGATGCAGGAGTAGACACGCACCTTCAGCTAGCAACATACCACAGCTTCTGATCCTGCTTATCCTAGTAAGACTCATTCTTCAGGTTGTTTTAATTTATTTCTCAATTTGACAAATTGCATTTAGAATGTCATCCCATGAATGAATGATCTACCACTCAGATCAGCATTTGTTTGTTGTTGATGACTGCAGTTTCACCCAGTTCAGCGCATTCACGTAGTCAACTTATCAATTAAAAAAACAGGTCCTGAGGGGGTATGTAGGGAGTTACAATGTGCAGTTTCACCCAGTTCAGCGCATTCACGTAGTCAACTTATCAATTAAAAAAACAGGTCCTGATGGGGTATGTAGGTAGTTACAATGACCATACGGGTATTCAGGGATTTGTGTGAGAGGATAATGTGATGTATGAATTAGATAAATGTGAAAAGTTGTAGTTCTCATACAGGCTTCTGAAAAGCTTAATTGAAAGGTATTTTTTTAATGGAAAGTTTTTTCTTATTCTTATAGAAAGCATTCATGAGGTATTTTAGCACGTTTGCAAAAAATGATAAATGATATGAACTAATAATATAATGAGAAATATTGTAAAATATTATTGAATTAATTTGTATCAAATATCATGATTATATCTATATAAATTTGTGTAAATGATTATAAAATTAGTTTTTTTTTTTTAAATTGGGTTTTCAAAAATTTCATTACATCATAATATATATGTTTGTGTTATTGTAGCACTATATGAGTATGAGGTAAATGATGTTTTTTTGGATAAACTAAAGGACATATGGTACTAGTGCAACACTATTTTTTCAAAAAAAATTATGAATTCTTATTTTTATTATTAATTATTGAAGTATGAAAACTTGTTTAAAAAATGGAGTGTCTCGTTTATTTGTCCTAGCCAGGCATATGTGTTTCACTAAGTTAATTTAAAAAACAATTTTACATATGCATTGGTCTTGGAACACCATACACTTTCTCCCACTATAACCAACCTCCCCGCCTTTGTCTATTTGACACACATCCACATACCCTCTCTCCATCCCTCTTTATACAACCATCGCTATTTCTCTCCTTCACCATCCCTCAACCCTCTCTCTCTCTCTCCCCCTTCGCTCTCTCTCCCTTCTCTCTTCTCCCTCTCCTCCTACCTCCATGTGTTCCATCCTCTCACTCACTCCATACCTCACTTTCTCCCCCTACATCTCCTCTCCACCCCCTTCTCTCTCCCACACTAATTCCTTCTCTCTCTTCCTCTCACCCCCTCTATATCTCAATCCCCCCTCCTTCCTTATCTCCCCATTCCCCCATCGAACAATCTTACACATCTCTTGGTCTTGAAAAACCACACCCCTTATCCCTCTATAACCAACCTCTCCCCCTTTGTCTCTCTCACACACATCCACACACCCTCTCTACATCCCTCTCTATCTAACCATCATTATATCTCTCCTTCACTATCCCT
>LPNX010990506.1:239562-268917 GCA_001517045.1 Pseudotsuga menziesii | reverse complement strand
CCTCTTTTAGCTTAATCAATGTAATGTTAATTTCTCGTATCTCATATGCAGTAAACATATGCGTTATATCGCATATGCGATATGATGGTCACATTTTAAATAGTGGTCGTTAGGTGTAAACCGTTGTATGCATAATGCATGTGAGATATAATGCATATGCATTAAAACATACAACCATTATATCGCATATGCGATATGCATTTTATAAAAAAAGTTGGGTTGCGGGATGTGGGCCAGTTTTATTGTAGAAAAAGACATAATTCCTCTGAACTCGTGCACCGAGAACTGTTTAACCTGCCATTTCATCATTTATTACACAAATCCATAGATATTGTACAAGTTTTGGTGGATTTCAATGGGGAATGTGTGTAATAGAGGCCAAAAATAAGCGAGGAAGGTGCTTACACCAGAAGAAGATGAAAAAAAAGAAGAGAGAAGAATTAATAAATCACTGGCATTCAATCGATGAGAAATTACATCTGATTCCCACTCAATAGGTGAAGTATAGAAATTCTATAGAAAATACAATGTTAGATACCTGAGAGCAAGAGTTAAAGCAGAGGACTTTGATAGTGGACAATACCATACATTCTCCAACAATTCACATTTCATTATCAAGTTTAGATGGAACACCACACTTTGCATCAAATACTTGCCCCTAAACATCTCCGAGAAAAGCATAGATACCTGACATATAGGTTGATGAGAATAATTTAACGTTAATGGAAGCTGATTATGGGGGAGATGAAAATATTGATGCATTATTAAGTGGAAAATTTTGTGAAGAGTTCAATCATTATGTTCACCACGATGCAAATGTGGATCCGCAACAATCATGCCAGGTGGTTCAATATCCTAATCGAAGTTTCAAACTATAGTGGATGTAAGCGTTAATCCAACATTTCTGTTAGAGAATATAATCCACCTTTGTATGTTGATCATACACCTAGCACACATTTCATTTGCTTCTATGCATTGTTCCATGGTCTAGATTTAGGATAATTGATCATTTACTCATCGTTGTTGTGCTCTTGTTTGATGATTTTGATATTTGAGGTGCTCCAAGTTGATCATTCTGACTTGTAGGCATCCTCATTAATGACATCCAACCTTGGTGCTCTTTCCCATCCCCATATTTTGGGATTGTACTTGACTTTAGTCGCTAGTGCATATTTGTGGTGGTTTTTGGCCTTCCTTGGGCATTTATTTCCTCCTTGGGACTCTCCCACTCACCCATGTGCTCACCCACGCCTAGCATACCCCCATTTATGTTCCAACATGCATCACCCAGGTTCACACTATCATTCATGACCATTTTGGATGATTAGGAAGCTGATTGGTCTACCTATAGGGGGGTTTTAGGGTCAAATCATGGTCTAACACTTACATGCGTCCACACGACCTCTAATGCCTCACGATTTTTACCTAATGTATTATAAACATGTTCCAGACATATTTACATGTTGTACAATCATAATAATATATGTTATTGACCATATTTGTGTATGTAATTTTCACTCTTTTAGTTGTTTTGTGCATATTTTGTGAGTAATATCGAATTGTGAGAATCTCCTTAGATCCTATATCCTATTGTGAATCAATTATCACATGGTATCTGAGCTCTTTGGAGCTTCAAATCAAATCCATAGTTTTTGAGTTCTTGTTTGAGGGATTTTTTAGATAGATTTGAGTGTTTTCTTGAAGGTACAACCCAGTTTGTCACCCAATGTGCAAGTAGAAATGGAGCGGACACATGTTTTGCTAACCCCATTCAACTATTTCAAATGGAAGGCCAAAAGGGTGATTGAGTTGAGGTCGAAAGGATTGTACATGGTCACCATGGGGATAGGGGCCGAACCCAACTCTGTTGTTGAGAAATCTAAGTACTTCAACATGCTTGATGAAGCATTTGGAATTATTTGTCTCAACATTTCAAGATACTTTCTCTTCCATGTAGACATTCTATCAACTCCCAATGAAGTATGGCTCAATCTTGAGACATTGTTTGTGTAGACTGATGAGATGAGAGATCATCAACTCGAAAATGATCTAATCTCACTGAGTCTAGCTCACTATGAGACAATCAAAGACTTCTTCACCAAGTTCAAATATTTGGTGCTTCAACTAAAGAAATGTGGCATAGTGAAGAAGGAAGAAAATCTCATATTGTCTATACTTTCAAAGCTAGGGCCAGAGTACTCAGTGCTTGTATCCACATTTCACTCTAGCAAGATCACAACTCGAAATTGAAGCATGCCTTCACTAGCATACTTCATGGAGTCACTGACCCAAGAGAAAGACAAGTTAGTGCAGATAAGCACCATCAAATCTAGTAAAGATCAATCTCTTGCTGCAAGAGTTTTGAATTTAGCTAAAGGCAAGAATAAATCCAAGGATTCGAAGCAGCGAGACAAGAAGAAGCTGGACAAACCCAAATCTTCAGATTGGGGTTCAAATCCTTGCAAGGAAATAGACAAGAAGAAGCAAGAGAAGACCAAATTCACTTATTGTCACAAAGGGTGGCATCTAAATATAGTGTATGCATGAATAATACCATACACATGATGGTGCAACTCCTTGAGAAGAACAACATCCCACTTCTTAAAGGCGCAAGGAAGAAGGATGGAGGTTTAGGCTCAAACAACAAATAGAGGTTCCATGCTTTGGTTGCTGGTTCTTCAAATCCTTCTTCCTTCATCATAGATTTAGGAGATTCCATACATATGGCCTCACAAGAGGATTTCTTCTCATCCATGTATTAAAATAGTGGTCCATCGGTTCGAATGAGAGATGATTGAGAAATACAAGCCAAAGGGATTGGTTCGATTGATCAAGATGATGGGTACTTCAATAATGTTTTATTTGTACCAGATATAATAGTGAACCTAATATCAGTGTATCAAATGACGCACACTAGAGAATACAAGAGAGTAATGTTTACTCCAAATGCAGCAGAGATAACATAGATCTCTACAAGCAAGGCTGTGGATTTGGGTGTTGCTGACCATCAATCTAGAATGTATAAGTTATCTCATTTCCTCCCCTACTGTCAAGGAAATGTGCTCCTCACTCATACCAATGAGAAAATAAAGTTTTGGAATGAGATATTCGACCATATAAACTATAGGTACCTCTAAGCATTGATAAAATAAGGCATGGTGGAAGGGCTTACTTTTGTCAAGAGCTTGAATGAAACATGCATGGGAAGTGTAGTGGGAACGCATCATGAGTGCAACTATGATAAAGGAAAATCAAGGATATTTATTCAAACACTTGGTTTGGTTCATTGAGACCTCATTAGGACTCTTCCAACACCATATTATGGAGGATCAAGGTATGTGTTGACTTTCACAAATGATTTCTCAAGGTTTTGTTGGGTATAATTTCTCAAACTCAAATCTAAAGTCTTTGATTCTCAAGGTTTGGAAATCCCTGGTTGAGAATGCATGTGGGAACAATATCAAGGTCCTTATGACTGATAAAATAAAGGAGTATGTGAACAAGAGTTTGTAGTAGCTCTGTGAATAATGTGGCATCCAAATGTAGCTTTTGGTGCCCTACACACCACAACAATATGGTGTGGCAGAGTGCAAGAACAAAGCTCTCAAGGAGATGGCAACCTGTATGTTGGAAGCAAAGGATTTGAATCCTAAGATATGGGTTGAATGCATTAACTATGTTTCATACATCCAAAACAAATATCCTCACAAATATTTGGATGGAAAAACACCATATGAGGCTTGGCTGGGTCACAAGCCAAGTGTTGCTCATTTTAGGGTCTTTGGCTCAAAGGCTTGGGCTAGGATTCCTCCAGAGAAGAGAATGGCCTTGAAAAATCAAAGAAAGGAGTCCATCATGGTTGGATTTGTTTAATATGCAAAGGGATACAAGATATTTTATCCCTCATCTCAAAATACTCTCATTGAAAGGAGTGTGCAATTCGAAGAAGAATTCATGGAGGAGACTTAATTTGCTCATGGGGAATGCTCACATCCTCCACTCCAAGATGAAGTAAGTGATGAAATTATTTATTATTTTTCTGATTTTGATATTTCTGAAGATGATGATGACATAATTTCAGATCATGGTTCACCCATTCAGCCCAAGTGGGCTGAGAAAACCATTGAAGCAGATGGTGACTTAGCTCGAAATCCACTATATCCTAGAAAGAATATATCACAATTTCACAATGCTTTCTCTGCATGTGAAGTGAATATTGTTGAGAGATGATTCATGATGGTTGTATTTGATCCTTAATCATATTGGGAAGCATAAATTTACCCAATATGGAAAACAACCATGCAAGAAGAGTTCAACTCATTGCAAGAAAATGAGACTTGGGAATTGGTTCCCTTACCCTCCAAGAGGAAATTAATGCAATGAAAGTGGGTCTATAGGACCAAAGTGTTTGTTTATGGTTCATATATCAATTATAACACAATTTTTGTTGCAAAATTCTTCTCTCAAGTCCAAGGAGTCGACTATATAGAGACATTTGCACCAGTTGCAAACATGGACTCTATCAGGCTAGTTTAGCCATTGCTGCATCTAAGCATTGGGAGGTTCACCACATGGATGTGAAGAGTGCATTTCTTCATGGTGAAATCCAAGAGGATATCTATATGCAGCAACATGAATTTTTCATTGAGGATCCTTCACTTGTATGTAGGTTAAATAAGTCTCTCTATGGCCTCGGGCCTTGGTATGCCAAGATGGACAATTTTCTCCTCTTGCTTGGATTTGAAAGATGTAAATATGACCCTAATGTGTACTTTGTAGCATGTTTGTGATGTATTTCAGGCCATATTTTTGTATGTTGATGGTATTTTGATTACAAGTAGCAGCACCAAAGAAATTGGATCAATCAAGTCTTCTTTGCACAATGAGTTTTCTATGATCGATCTTGGCTTATTGAAGCAATTTCTTGGATTGGAAATTGCACAATCTGAAGTAGGGATCAAGGTCAACCAACAAAATTATGCTTCATACCTTTTATTGAAGTTTAAAATGGATGAATGTAAGGAATAAAAGTTCCCATTACTTTCTCGTATCAGGTGAATTTGGTGATTTTCCATTGATGGACAACTCATTGTATATACAACTAGTTCGGAGTCTACTATATCTTACACACTCTTGGTTAGATTTGGCATATGTTTTCGGTGTTGTAGAAAGCACTATAAATTTTGAACACAAAATATGTTGTCTTCAATGTCTGATTTTCGACATATTGATGTCTGTAATTCAAAAATCCTTTCTTTTTATAAACGTCAGTTGAATTTTGGATTTTTTTCGACAATGAAAAAACCTTGTCGAAATTTTGACATACCCCACTCACATTTCCAATGGATAATTTTTCCTCATAGATGTTGGAAATTCAAAAAAATTTGCTACATGGATGTCGGATAACCAACGGTGACTTCACATTATGGATGCCCCATTTCCGACGGAATCTTCTTCATGAATGTCATATACCCGACGAATCGTTCACTTCGTAGATGTCGAATATATGACCAAAATCCCTCCAATTTCTCATCGGAAGTATAACCACATAGTTAGATTTAATAGACATCTGACAACAAATTAAAATTCAATTATGTCAGATATCTGATAGTGTGTCCTTCATGGATGTCAGATAATTGACGGTGTGTACTCCATGGATGTCAGATAACCAACAATGACTTCACTTTATGGATGTCACATTGCTAACAAAATATCCTTCGTGGATGTTGGATACTTGACGGAGATTTCACTTTGTAGATTTCGAATATCTGACAAATATCCCTACAATTTCTTGTCGGAAGTGTAACCATGTCGTGAAATTTAATAGACATCCGACAACAAATTTCAATTCAATTATGTCGGATATCTTATGGTGTGTCCTTCATGAATGTCGGATATCCGGCAAAATTAATTAATTTTAAAAAAAAGTATTTGGATAGACTTGGAGGCTCATGGACCTATATGGAAAGATTCAAAATGGTCTTACAGGACCTCATTTATGTAGTAGATAATTCTAGGATTCAATGAATTTATGCTATTATTAATTATGTTAATTAGAAGTGGACCCTTCAAGATCATGAAACAAAATGGAATAAAAGTCAAGTTATTTGGGACTCCCACTCTTCTTTTAATTCCGAAGTGCATGGGCTGTTGGTCCTTCATAACAATTTATTAGCCAGAGACCACCTACATCACTCTGACTTTACAAACATGAATGGTTTATTACAATTTGGAAATGGTTAAGCATGTTATGTGGAGTTGCAAGGTTTCCTTAGGCTTCTGGGCATGAAGTTTTGTTGACTATAACACTATTTTCGTTGCCTCTCTTCATTCTAAATGGCTCCCTTTTGGGGATAAATCAATAATCTGACATGCCAGAAGGAGTATGCGCAATTTGATCAGACTAACAAACATCTCCTTTCTATGAAAAAGACACTATTGAGATACCTTCCATTAAGAAAATAATATTTGTATAATACATTGCAAGGCTATAATTTTAAATCAATAACAAACTCAACTGAAAGAAAAATAAATGTTTTAGGTTTCTCATGGTACATAGTAAATTTCAATTCTTTGGGTACAATGGACAATGGAAAAAAGACTGTAAGTTGATCAAAGTGCAAGGGAGATAACTTTACCTTTTGTCTATTGTAGTTGCCAATATTTTTGTTGACCTCTTTTGAAAAGGCTCTGAGCTAGTCATACATATGGCTTCTCGCATTTCGTGCTGATGTTCAAAGGTCACTTTATACTTCGAATGCAGTGGGCCTCCCCGTATTTACATAAAAACCTTCATTCTAGGGGTTTGGTCTAGTCGGTGTACCTTAGTCCAACTTTCCTCATTGGTGGGTTGCCTTGGACCAAGAAAAGAGAGACCTAATTGCTCTTTAACTTGGTAGTTTATCATGTGCTCAACACCGACTTTGCAACTTGTTAGAATTTGTCATTTGATAAGGTATGCAAGTTAGAAACATGTATAATAATTGGGAAAATTACAAAAATGGTTATTGATTTTGTCCTCTTTTTTAAATTAGAAACATGCATAGGAGATCTGAAATCACAATAAGATTTTTCCCTTTTATTTTTAGTCATTTTTTATTACCTTTTCTTTGCTTGAGTATTTGTATTTTGATCCATTTTTCTCTCTTTCTGCTTGGTATTTCTGTTTGGGAAACTACATAGCTTAGATTTGTTAGAATCTTTGTTGTTGGCATGCAATGCAATATTCCTAGAGGGGAACAAACTTTAATCAAACAAAAAAGGGAGTTGCTAATTTGTAAAAAGGGAAAACTTTCAATTTCTTTTTTAGTCAACATGGGGAGGGAAAATACAAATATTGCTTAGAAGTATTTATCAACAAATGAACATAGGACTCATGCAATGTGCTAGATAGTTTTTTCTTTGTAGTGCTAATCAATCTGGAAAGCATGAGGAGACATTTATTTTTTGTTGACTATACCAAGACCTCGTTTAACTGAAGAAAAATAGACAGAGAAGAAAATGAAAATGGAAAAGTTTATTTAGATTCAATGGACATATTACATTTAGTTTAGGAAAGATATGGAAAATCACACAAGAGTTCCAAACAATGAATCAACCAATAAAAGGATCATGTCTAGATAGAATATAATTTCACTTTACCCAATGCAAATGATGTAATTCATAATGTTAATTTTATCTATACGAATGGAAATGCTCTATTGTTTCAATTGACAAAAAATAATGCATATCCAAACAAGAGCCATCACCATAATATATATTCATTATGGAGAACATGGTTAAGAAAAAGCTCTATGTTCAAATATTTACAACATACAATTTTTTATATAGGTAAGTTTCTTCAAAAACATAGATCCGATCCAAAAAATGCAAATAAATATCCAACAAACAATGCAACAAAAGTTGGAAAATGAAAGCCATATGTAGTATTATTTTACCTTGCAAGAAACTATGAAATTTTAAAAGATAAATGTTTAATAATTATTGAAACAAATTTGTAAGGTTTGCCATTACACCAAAACCTGCAGATGTTGGTGAACATTTGAAACCCAGCACAAGGCCCTATCACTAGGAGTGGTGGTTAAACCACTTGTTTTATATTCCCAGAGGTGCGGCGGTTATACCATGTGGAGGTACCCAATACTCCAACACCCCGCCTCCGGCGTAGCTCGGGGGAATTGAACCTAAGACCTCAGCTCTGATACCATGTAAGGCTTGCCGTTACACCAAAACTTGTAGATGTTGGTGAACATTTGAAACCCAGCACAAGGCCCTATCACCAGGAGTGGTGGTTAAACCACTTGTTTTATATTCCCAGAGGTGCGGCGGTTATACCATGTGGAGGTACCCGATACTCCAACAAAATTATCATAAAGGAAACTACTCTTTGGGTTTTTACCAAGACATGTGAGTTTCTTACAAGGGAAACCCTATTGGGAAAGTTGCTAGCTTCAACATATTTTTTATTCAATGCATGTGTTTTTTTCATATTCGAAAAAGATCAAACACTTTTTGCTTGGCTTCAAGTCCAGGATAGTAAGCCAAGTTTTGATGCAGTGCAATTAACAAAAGGAGGTATTGGCTTATCAAGACTTCCATGGTCAGTTGTCCAGCTATTGGCATGAAGTGTTGTTTGATTTTTTTTTGCAACTTTACGTGTTTTGGGTTTCTTTCCTTCTCTTTTATTAGGTAGATTGAATGGTCGATAATGTGAAAGCAACTAAAAATCACAAAAGAAATGTAGGATACAACACATTAATAATATTATTGGTCAAGAAGGGCCTATCATAGAAACTACAAATTGTAGAAAAAGTATATGATATGGAACATTAATAATATTCTTGACCAAGAATGGATTATCATAGAATAGATACACTTCTAAAGCTTCTAGGTGCATAAACAAATTCAAATAGCCCTTAGTATATTAGTCTATACCTATGAAATTTTGGGATAGTCCCTTATCTAAACAAATTTATGTAAAGGTGAAGCATGTAACGTAGGAAACATGAACCCTTCTTTAGATTCTATAAAAAGAAGGGGTAAAAGGCTAGATAGATATACAATGCTCATAAAGGTCATAGATGAACCAAGGAAAAGTAAAGTTGCTATCCTATAAATGGAAATGGTTTATATATTATTTGACATTGCGATGTAATATTTTGACATATATATTCATATTACATAATCTTTCTATTAAATTTTAGAGTTTTGTTCATGTTCAGTAGCTCAGATATTGCATTTACAATTACATAATCATATCCTTAAAGATGAAATAGCCACATTCACCTACATGTAATGAACATTCTATGTTTAGTTCAGGAAATCATGGTGAAGTCTATAAGAAATTTCTAAACATTGTATCAACCAATAGAAGAATTCTATTTAGAGACGAGATAGTTTTTTTGAACCATCTAGCTGATGATGTCCAGTATGGCAATTTTTTTATAGAGCTTTGAACATCATAATGTTTTAATTTCGCAAATAAATTACATGTATAGAGAACTTTTTGGACCCAAAACCATTTTTTCCCACTTTTTATAATCCTAATTTGCTATTTATCATCACTAAAATTGCTCTTTGTTTTTTTTCCCTTTTTTAGTATTTATATTATAGTATAAATGTAATGCCCAGTTTGTTTTTTCTACAGATATTGCATCAAAACTCTTTAAATTAAAAAGGAAAATGCTCAATGACTCTTCAAGAAAACAAAGAAGTTGCATGAAGCTTTAGACATAATAGCTATGCCCATTGCAAGATGATATCTGAAATACATTGCAAATATGCATTTGGATGGAAGATGGAACATTTATAAATCAATCATACATTCCAAGAGGGGAACTTCCTCTAAACAAGACTCTACCTAAATATGTCATGCAATTACACATCCTAATATGATATAATAGGCTTTTCTTCACTTTGCCTATTTTCAAATACATATCATATTGTATATGATGGAATCAATGTAAAGGAATCAATGCAATATGTGTAGCTTTGATGCCAAGATTCATGCAACACCAATATTATTAATAAAATATACAGTGGAGAAACAAGTTTGGCCTTTTATGGAAAACACTTTACACCTCAGTGTAAATGAATTGAATAATTGAAATTGCAAAGTTCTAAATCTAGAAAAATTGAAATGAAAGATACAAATTGTACAACAAAGAATTTGTGATGTCCATCCAAAGCGCATGTAACATTTATGGAACAATATGTTGTTGATTAGGCTCTAAGAATTTAATTGGAAAAGAATGCAAATTTCAATAACTAGAATTAGATTCAGTACTAGTAAAGGAAAAGAAACTAGGCTAACTTTTCTAAAATGCAATTGCTGTAAGCAATAATTAGCTTAAGAAGAAGGCAAAGAGGGCTTGAAAATTTTGAAATTTTCATTTTCAAGAGATGAGAGTGCATGCAAAATAACATATTCACATGTTTTATTGTAAATCCAAAATTTTCTTCTACAAAGGAAAAATGATATTCCTATTTAAAAGCTCTTTTTTCCAACTTTTTTGGAACATTGTCTAGGTTGATGCTATTAGCACCTGTACTAAATTTTGGCGATTTTTACATATGCATCTGCACTAATTCCGTTGAAAAATTTTAGGCCAGTAAAAGGAAGAATAAGAAAATCCAATCAAGGTTATATGGTGATAGGAATGGAGGGAATTGATGCACAACGGAGAAAATCAAAGGCTACAGACCATTTCTCTAGGGAAAGATGCACGATCTAAAAGAATTTTGACATTGATGGAATGAGTTTAACATGTAGGTAGAATCAACCATTGGATGTATAGATGGAGAGAGATAAATGGCTAAAGTTGATTTCACTGTGATAACATGCACGACCTAAGTAAATTTCTCAAACCATGAAATCATGTAGAACCCACATATTTCAATGGCCAAGATTTGGGCAGAGATAGATCAATGGATAAAGTTGATTTTGATGTGATAACATGAATGAGCTAAGTAAATTTCTCAAACCGTGAAATCCTGTGGGACCCACATAATTCAAGGATCGGGATTTGGGTGGAGATAGATCAATGGTGTACACGCAAATCACTGAGACAACTTGCGCACTCAAAGTTGGAGAGGGCCTGTACGATGTGGAATGTGTGTAAACAACATGTCCCCTCACCATTGGATATCGTGCTCGAATATTGGTGGTACACAAGTCACATTTATGGAGTGCAATGGTTTAAAGGGCCTGGATATTTCAATGGTCAAGATTTGGGTGGAGAGAGATCAACAACTAGAGTTGATTTTGTGAGGGCAACTAGCACAAGATAACTGAACTTTCTAAATTTGTGAAATATGATAGGCCCAACAAGAATGAATGGTGGATATCTAAGCCGCTAAATATCTAATGGTCGATAAGGATCTCACAAGAAAAGGGAGGAAAGAGGAAAATATATAAATTTGGTCATGAAAATTTTGAAGTTTGCATTCCGCGATCCATAGGATCAAAGGTCTAGAAATATCCCACACCTTTGATCTTAGATCAACAACTATGGATGAATCCAAAGGAGATCAACGACTAAGAAAAATTTCGCATAATATTGACAGTGCAGAAAGGAAGAAGCAAAAATATCAAAGTTAAGCTTCAAGAAAGCTGGAATCCCACATTCCGTGATCCACAACTAAGGATGACTTTGAATAAATCAACAATGCAAAAAAAGGTGGAAGTGAAAATATGAAATTTGAGCTTCGAAAAATTTGGAAGCCCGCATTCCATGATACACAACCCGTAACTTTGATCTCATATCTACGATGCGGGAAGAATCTTAAGGAGATTGACGGTCTAAAAAAATTGCGAAAAATTGAAGATGCAAGGATGAAGAAAATTGTTGTAGGCCATTTGGAGACACTCTGAACAGTCATTTTTATAAGCGAGCAGGAGTCCCAGATGTCAATTATTCAATTTTTATCCACCAAGCACATCCCAACGTGTTTTCCTGATTTGTTTGTGATCATGGTGAATCTTCCAATTTAGAATTTGTTAGGATTTAGTGTGTGTGTGTGTTTGATTCCCATATCATAACTGATTTTGGCTATGTTTTGAGGTTGGCCTCTGGAGCATGTTACTTGATAAATATAGCCTCAATAGAGGAACACAAGGCTCAACATTCATTTTTGAAGCCTCTATGCTTGGTTTTGTAGCTCTTCAATTTTTCTTGGAAGTGTTAATGAAAAGTATGTCTTGAGTTTTGAGATTCATCATGATGCTCAATGTTCAGTCTGTGTTCCCTTATATACTTCATTTCCATGTATGTGTAGGTTCTTCTAATGCATTTCTAGTTGTATGCAAGGAATTTGTTCTCTGTTAAGTGCTCCTTGCATCGTATAGTGAATTTGGTATGTGTTTATGGTAAATGTATTGGAATTCATCCTCTATTAGATGCTCCATTTTGTGAAAATTGAACTGTTGATGGGCCGAATCGACACAATATTCAACTAAGAGGCAACCCGATCCAAGACCTTTCCAAGGCTGGTCCCAGTCGTTAGATAGCTGTCTCTGACTGGATTAAGGCCCCGTTTCCTTCTCTTAAATCACTCCCTATTACAGGAGTAGACTCAAAGTAAATGTTTGTTAGCTGAATATATACTACACTTATGAATATACAAAGGAAACTGTTAAAAATGATTAATTTCTAAGTTAGTCCCTATGATACACAACTGATAAAAATTTCATCTAGGTAAACCTATTAACATATGTCTACAGGAATAAATGATAAAGAAAATGTTAACAAACTCAACCAATCATATAAATTACAATATAGACACATATACATTCATAATAAGATCGAACGATAATTTGACAGAGTGCAAATATAAAAAATCAGATTCAATCTAGTTTCTATGAGCTAAATGAAAAACTAACACACATATATCCTAGATATCCTATCCTGATCAGGAGCATAATAACATTAGTCTTGGAATTAACTTGCAATTAATGATGCTATGCAAACAATCTCGAAATCTTCAGAAGAAATTCTGAGAAAGAAAAAGACAATACACAGAGATAGTATATCACATATATTTGAATGATAACATAAAAATTTAATACATGACATGAATCTGCAAGTTAACCCAGAATAGATCGACAATTCAACGTAATACGCTTGCACATTTCTCCAAAGAAAAGTGACAAAACATAGAAAACTATGAAAAGATAATAACAGGATCATACGATACTACAAGTACACCTCCATAATGAAAATACTACAAATATACTTATAATATCTTCAGTCAAAGGATGCTGTAACTACAAACAAGAAATTGTCTTAGTTGCAGAGAAATGTCAAAGTGACATGATCCTGCCTAGTTCCTTTCACCAACCATCGATCCCCTCTATACTATGAACCGTATCTCCTTTAAATACGTTAGATCTCGTATAGAGATATTTCTACTTTACCATGAAAAAGGGATCTACACTATTGCAATCTTAACTGACTACAGCTAAAAAAAGAAAAATGACAAATGAAATTGTCCTTTTCTTCACACATTGCGATATCCTGAAATCGAAAAGATTCAGACTACAGTGCTAAACCAAAAATGATGAAGAAACTAATAGTTTGGCAACAACTGGAAGATGATATATCCACAATTGAAACCGACTTCAACTGGTGCCTTCACAATTCTTTGGAGATAATCTTGGAAACATGTGATCATCAAAATCTAGAGAAGGCGCATCTGGAAAACCAACCAAATCATCTGCAATATCAAAACAATAAGAATTAGCACAAAACGCGAGGTTAATTATCCTAAATACATAACTAAGTAATTAACTGAAAATGATACCTGAAAATAAAAATAACCTCATATCATTTGCTGCTTCTATATACATACTTCAAAACCTGAAATCATTTCCTAGGCATCTGTACAAAATGTGAGTATCCCAAAATGTTATGGTCTAACAGGGGTATTGTAAACCTGTATGTTGACACCAGTGGCCGAGATTTGAGAAAATGGAGTCTGCGAGGAACCTTTTAGCTGCATTAAGGCAACCTGAGCATTCAGCTCGTGAATCCTTTCTTTCTTTTGATTATTCTTACGAGATAATTTGTGAACTTTTCAGATCAACAGGTTCTTGTGTTGCTTCAAATGCAGGATGCATTTGTCAGCTGAATCAGAGTTCTCCTGCAATCCTGTATTTTCGGCCTTCATAGAATCATAAGTGCCACTACCTCCTTTATTTATTTTTCCATGCGACGTATCTTATCAAGCAGTCGATTTACGAATAGTGGATGGACTGTTTCACTAAATCGATATGAACCAGTTGGATCCCCTTCAGCAGGTTTACCCTTGATTTGAGGATCTGGCACATAATCCATTTTGGGATCCCTATCAGGAATACAAGGACTATGTTCTGTCAGGCGAGTCTCAGGCTTGGGATCCACGTCAGGACAATCATGAGAGACGGGTCCATGCTCCTCATCATCCAATACAATCGTTTCAATGTCTTTACTGTCCTTCATAGAGGGCTTAACAATATTAGCTTTTTCCATCATACTCCTAGTTACTCTGCTTGTAACCCTAACACTTGGTGTCTTACTCATCTTTCCACAGGGTTCATCATCATGGTTCGGGGTTACCAGGGAAAGGTTTACGGATTCCCTCCTTTGTTTAGGACGCACTAGAGATCCGAGACTTTGCATAGGATCGGGAGCGCAATTATTCTGGACTCTAGGGTTTACATGAGCATTAGGGTTTGGCAGAGGGGTATGTGTAGGTGGAGTTGAGGTCTCACAAGGCTGATGATGCCAAGAACACTCCTCTGCGCAATCAAATTGGCAATGGAAAAATGCCATGAAACTGTTTTGCTCAAGAAAATGGTCCCAGGACTGATTTCGTTTGGACAACTCCATTTCCACTAGCATTCTAACGAGACCATGGTGGAAAAGACTTCGACCAATATTTTTAGGCCCTTTCTTGATGGCCGCAGACATTTTAGTCATACTTTGGACTAAGTAATGAGGTAAATTGATAGGTTGACCAAGAAATACAGTCATTAAACTAAGATGATAAACATACACAGAAGAAAGATGACCCTCACAAGTAACGTACCTGTGAATGACCTCCAACACAGGTCTCCATTCCCTTTTAAAATACTTGCACGACACAGTAGCCCTGAAAGACACTTCCTGGGAGGGGTTTTTCGGCATTTGCCTCCATTCGATAGATTTCATCTGTTTAGACTTAAACCAGCATTCACCTGCTAAAGGTAGGTCCGTGGCCAAGGCGACTGTGCGCTCATCCACTATGAATTGAAGGTCGGACACCTTGGCTCTGTCATCAACGAGTGAGAGGGAAAATAACCTGGTAACTTCAGGGTTCGAGTCTACGAATTTGCGGAAAAATTGAAGCCACCCGACTACCTCTACTTTGGCTAGGAGTTCCAGATCCTCATCTAAAAGCTTCGTATTATTAGGTTCAACCCTGACAACTAGGGCCATGACTACGAGTGCGAATGTACACAATTGTGTGAAGAGGAGATACAAGGTACTGCAATAACGTAGAGCGCTGGAGAGGGACCATTTGGGACACAAGCCAAGCAAAAATCATGGACAATGAAATCCGACTTCTTCATAAAGAAAATAAGACATGGATAAACTCCCACAGAAACCCTGTAAAATCAGCATGAGTGAATAGGAATGATTATACAGAGAGGTGATCGAATAATGGCAAGAGATGGTGAAGACTCTAGAACAACCTCACCTATCCATGCTTTAGTCGACTTGATAGAAATACAACCACAAATCGAATAAGTACAAGTGTTCAATGAGCAGGAAGACACGACGCTACACTCGTACTAAAATTAAATGTCATTAAAAGAGTTCCGTACGTGTTAAGTGATGACATAACAACCCTCAATCAGGCGGATCAAATTTGGGGATGGCAATGCGAACTGAACTGACCATAAGCAAAGAACCTTAGGCGTTAAACCACAGACCTTGCTATGTAATAATTCCAACCTTGGAAAATGGTGAGCATGCTATGTGGCAAGCATATATCGCATAACCCATTATATCAACCCCAACCATTAAATGTAGAAATATAAGCCACATAAGGAGACTATTGCGAAGATCGAGATTAAATACTTGTGGTTGGATTAAGCATAGTGCGAAGATTGGAGGGTAAACCTTGGGGATTACTTTGATAAGGAACCCAAACGCGAGATAGTTAGCCTTCCATGTCCCATAACCTTGTTAAATTTGCAATTTAAAACACAAATAAAACATATCGAATGATGAATGTTCAAATAAAGTCGAGGTCGGGTTATGGTGAAAGGCATATAAACGAAAAGGTGCTTATCCCCTAATTTGAGAAACAAATCCATTCAAAATAATGGTTTTAATATAGTAATTTTTCCAAATAAAAATAGTCCCCAAGGTTATAAAATAACCAAATTTCACCATTTCAGTAGCTCCTAATTCCGTAACTTGAAATGAGAAATTCAAATATTTCATCAAGAAAATCTTATTTTGCTTGATGAAATATTTGAGGCTGTTGGGTAAGAGCACAACAGATGGCGACTGACTGGGAGGAACAGTTATCTCTGTTTTCTTGGCCTAAAATCATGCAATCAAAAAAAATTAGATCCCTGATGTACACCACTTTACAGAAGTCAATATTTTGCATCTTAAACAGATTAAGGGATTCCATATTTCTAAAGCTTACCAGAAATTTACATTTTTAATTATTTATTTACTAAAGATCAGGTCTCTCGCAAAAGTCAGTCCAAATGAAGTAAGGCAATAGGTGGCTCAGTTTTGAAGAATAAAGTCTTGATACCAAAAGCATGGCCTTGTTGCCAGCAGGCATCCATAGCCTCGACAGGGTTGTTTCAAAGCCCAAAGAATGCTAGTATCCCATCTGCCACCTATAGATAGACAATTCTGGTTAGGTTGAAATATATATGTGTTTTTTTTGTTTTTGTTTTTTTTTTTAATGAAAATACTTGAAGGCCATGGCTCTGGCTTGGTAACTAGGTAGTAACCATGTCAGTCACCAATCTGCACTACAGTGAATAAACCGGCTCGTGATGAGACATTTTATCCCTTAGCGTTTTATCCAAGGGCCATTGTCCCGGCTTGGTGACCAGAAGCGATAGTGTCACTGAATGCAGATCTATGATCCTGAATAGACTGGCTTGTAGTGACACCCTCTGTCCTTCAGATTATTATTATTATTTTTAAATAAATTATTTTCATATTCAAATTCAACCATGGCCATATTGTAGTTATATTTAATCTCCAATGAGATCATCTTAGCAGATGAGGAGGCAATTCTAACTCTCTTAACGAGAGGGGGTGGCGTAAAAGACTTGAATAGATAACCTTTGACAAATATTTCCCTAATCCTTTTGGAGAAATCTTTGCGGAGGCTCGGCTTATTAATTTATATTTATATGACTTAAGAGTTTCTGGTAAGATTTAGAAAGGCAGAAAAACCCTTTCACTATTAAAGATGTAAAACAATTATTAGTGAACTTTTAAGGGAAGCATGGCAATACTCAGGATAGTAAAGATCATGATACATGATTTGCAAGTCAACCACAATTTTTTTTGAAAAGTCATCAGCCAGAGATTAAATGAATTGATCACTCTCAAAATTATGCAGATAAAACAACAAATAGACGCTAGAGGAAATTCAAAGCAAACAAATAAAATCAACACACTAAAAAGTTCCACAAACCGAGAAAATAACAAAAGGTATGTACAGGATAATCCCCTCAGGGGTATCAGCAGAAATATTTTTTGATTAGATGGCCATTTACTGGAAGGTTCTCGATGTCTCCCTCCAGCGTCTGTAACCTGAATGTGCTGGGACCAAGCTTTTCTATAATGATAAATGGTCCCAGTCATAGGCATTGGAACTTAGTATGCTTTCCGTTTTCTTCGTGCGCTTTGTCCCATTTCAGAACTAGGTCACCTACTTCAAAATCTCTACTAGATGATTTTCTGTGATCGAACCAGTGTTTCACTGTCTTCTGGTTTTGGTCAAATTTTTTCCTGGCTAACTCTCTTTCTTCTTCCAGTTTGAGCAGAGTATTAATCAGATGTTCCATGGTAGAACAACTTGTTTCCTGCACTGACTAGGAGAGCTGTAGAGAGGGTAAGAATAAATGGGGAGGTAGAATGGCTTCTTTACCGTATACCAGGAAAAAAGGAGAATTACCTATGGCATCTTTGGGAGTCACTCTGTCAGCCCACACGACATTTGATAAGGCTTTGTGCCAATTTTTATGATGATTAACCACTGTGCGTGTTAGGATCTTGATTAAATTTTTATTGGAGGATTCAACTAATCCGTTACCTTGAGGATAGTAATTAGCTGAATACTTCAATTTTATACCTTTTTCCAATGCGTATTCTATTAATTCTAAATAAGAAAAATAGGTTGCATTTTCAAAGATCAAATATTTTGGAACGCCAAACCTGGTGACAATAGAAGAGTCAAGGAACGATATCACCTGTTATGAGTTAACCACTCTCAAAGGAATGGCTTCGACCCATCTGGTGAAATAATTAGTGGCTGTCAGAATGTACTTGTGTTGCTGTGAGGAAGGTGGCGTGATTGAACCAACAACATCCAAACCCCATTGTTGAAATGGAACTTCAACGATAACAGGATGGAGAGGTAATGCTGCTTTCTTAAGTCTTTCGTCTGCTCTCTGACACTCCTGACATTTCCTAGCAAAGGCATATGCATCTCTGAACAGAGTAGGCCAGTAGTATCCACCTTTGAGTACCTTATGTGTAGTGGTTTCCCCGCCAAAGTGTCACCCAGCTGGTCCTGCATGTAATTGAGGCAACACACTATCAACTTCATTTCTTTCTAAACAACGAAGGAGAACCCGTTCGAATTTTTTTTTTAACAGAATGTTATCGATCAGCTGATAAGGGGCAGATCTTCATCTCAAAGCCCTTTTGCTATGTGAATCTAAATGTTCAGGAGCATTTCCATGCAATAGAAAAAACTTAATGTCATGATACCAGGAATCAGAGGGGGCTGAGATTGGAACAACTTCCCTTTCAAACAGAGAATGTTCATTGATAAAATGTAGATCAGATTCTGACATGTCTGAAGATCTAGCTACTAACTTACAAAGTCCCTATCCTCTGACAATCTTCAAAGGTTTGATTTCCAGGTCATACTCCTGAAGTGCTGTAACTCAATGGGCTCGCTTTTCACCCAAGTCCTTTTGCACCAAAAGATTTCTGACTGCGGAATACGGCACAATAACCTTGGTATGAGACTTCAGCAAATATGGCTGAAAATGTTTTACTGACTTAAAAATAGCAAAGGCTTGTTTGTCTACTTCTGGATAATTGAGCTCTGTGCCATTAAAACCGGAACTTGTAAATGCAATGGGAGCTTCATTTTTTTCCTGATTTTTTTGCATTAAAACAATGGCATATGAAGAGTTAGATGCAAAGGTGTATAAAATAAATGGTTTGGAGAAATCAGGGCTCATTAAGGTGGGAGATTCAGAAATAGCTTTTAATATATCATGAAAGGATTGCTTTTATTCAGCATACCATTTGAACTCAGCATCTTTCTTAATCATTTTCTGAAGGGGTCTGAAAATCTTAGTGAATCCAGGAATAAACTTGGAGACAAAGTTTATTTTCCCCAGAAATGATTGCATAGTTTTCTTTGATTTAGGCATAGAAATTTGTGATATAGCTTAGGTTTGTTCAAGGTCAATATTGATACCTTGTTTTGAAACTACAAAACCCAATAATTTACCTTCCGTAACCGCGAAGATAGATTTCTTGGGATTCAGGGAGATGCCATATTTCCTGCAACGTTCAAAAACCATCCTAAGATGTGTTAGGTGATCAGCCCTGTTTTTTGAAAAAATAGTTACATCATCTAGGTAAATGACTATAGATTGGTTGATTAGGCCTTTGAAGGCAATATCCACCGCCCTTTGAAATGTTGCTTTAGCATTGATTAAACCAAATGGCATCTTCCTGTAAGCATAAGTTCCCCAAGGGGTTCTAAAGGTTGTTTTCAACTGATCTGTTTTGGATACTAATACTTGATTGTACCCCAAGAAGCCATCTAAAAGTGAGAACATTTCAGATCTAGGAACCTGTTGTAAGATCTTTTCCATAGGGGGAACAAGATAATTATCTTTTTCTAAAACCTTGTTTAGATTTCGAAAATCAACACATAGCCTAATCTCACCATTTTTTTTCTAATCGGGATGAGATTTTCCACCCACTACATATGCCACACTGGAAAGATTATTCTAGCAGCCAGGAGTTTGTTAAGCTCTTTCTTAACAGCTGGTTCTAGGCTAGGGTGCATTTTTCTCAATTTCTGCTGGAATGGTTTGGCTTGTTGTTTCATCGAGATGACATGTTGCATTATGTTTGGATCAAATGTCTTGAGATCGTCATATGTCCAAGAAAAAATGTCTTTAAACTCATTAAAGAGTTGTATGAAGGCTATTTTTTCTTGGGGGGTACATGTACTGCCCAGATTGACACATTGAGGATTATGTTCAGTGCCTAAATTTATGACTTCAGATTGCATAATAGAGCTATTGGTTTTACAGTTCCTTGCACCTTTAAATTTATCCTTCAGATCTTAGAACTTCTCAAGTTTAATTACAGATTTAGGAATAGTACTGACGTGATTAAGAGATTCTTCAATCGAACAGGGTTTGTGAATTACCGAAAAGTTGTACAGATCTTCATCATGAGTTATCTTGTTGATGACTGCGTCTTTGAAGGTGTCCTTCATGGTCAAAAACTCGATTAACTGCTCATCATGGTCAAAGACTCTCCAATTGACAATATTATCAGGTATGGAAGGCCTGAAAAGTAGTTCGACAGAGAATGAATCAGCAAATATCCCTTCAGATGGAATTAGCCTTGAAGCAACATTCGCTAACAGATCTGCTTCCTGATTCAAATAATGAGGAATAGAATTTATATTAAAAGCTTTAAATGATAATAATAAATTCCACACCTCTATCTGGTAATTTTTTAGATGACCAGCAATGCAATGTATAGTGTTGCGTACCTGTCTAATGATAATTTCAGAATCCCCTAATACTACCAGAGCTTTAGCTCCTAGATCAATTGCCTTTTTCAGCCCTTGAATAAGGGCTTCATATTCAAAAATATTATTAGTACACTCAAATTCCAACTTGCAAGCAACAAAATACCTTTCTCCGTGGGGATCTATTAACAAGCAACCGGCCCCAGCCCCTTCCTTTGACTTAGATCCATCAAAGTATAGGGACCAAAGGCCATTATTCAAGTCTAACTGTATAGTATTTACTACTGGAATTTCGTCCGTAACCTGCATAAAATGAAAAAATTCGGACTGTTGTTCTAGATTTTGGACTGACGAAGTTTTAGCATCAAATTTTCCAAAATAGGAATCCACCATATAATTGCCCAATATAGTATCAGCAAATAACACTAGTTCGTTTGAGTCATCCAGTTCGGTGACCGTGTGCTTCATATAACATTCTTGATCAATTTTGATTTTGTTTGGGTGGCCATTATGAGGCAGCCATAAGTGTGACCAGTCCGTTGCAAAATATCCCTTCAATTTTTCAGACCAATCTCTGCTGAGGAATAAGCCATATGCCTCAGGGATATCTGCAACAATTATGTCAATGATGAAATGAACATGAGGGTTTGAGGCTAATCTTATCAGTGCTTCCTTCAGCTTCCCTATTACCTTTTCATTAGATCGATCGATTTGCACAATGTTCATATCACATGGGACGGGGACTGAATTAAATTTTTTACATACCGAATATGGCATGACATTTTTTGAAGCCCCCGAATCTATCATACAATTGTGTACCTTACGATTGCAGATTTCACATGTGAGCAAAAAAGGAGGAGTTAAGGAATTTTATTTCTTACCTATGGATGAGGCATTAACTGAAGCTTTTGTTGGATTGTTTTTAGTACTAGCAGAACTGTTTTGAGTGGAGGGATTTTTGCCATTTTTATTTAGAGAAACCCCTTCAATAATCTTGTCTCGAATAGCAGGCAATTTGAGGAGTTCGAAGATAGAGATATTGGCTCTGAGCTTCTTCAAATCCTCATCCGGATCATACTCTAAATCGAGAGAAGATGTAGACTTAGTGTTTGAAGGTTGGTTTCTTGTTTTGACAGTTAAATTGTCATCCATAGGTGTTGTGGAGGGTTCCCTTGAGGACTGATTTTTCTTGCTCCTAGTATTATATTGATGTTGATTGACATTTATAGCAGCAACCTCTTCATCGTCGGTCACTTCTGTGGTATCCTAGAAGTGACTAATAATTTGAGGAGGTTTTTCTTCAGTGTTATTATCTGTACCTTGGGCATCCTCAGAAGTCTGTCCTGAAGATTGGGTTTCACCTTTAGCTGATGTTTCAAAGCCTGAGACCAATAATTTTAGGAAGTTATTAATTTCATCTACGTTACTAGCCTCAGAGGGTGGGGTCTGTTTAGCAGTTGTATTTTGGAATGGTCTTCTAAAAGGCTGTCTGGGTGGATATTTATTTGGAATACTTTCAGAAGTACTTTTCTTTAGATCAATGATTTCATTGGATAGCTTCTTTATGACTCTCTACAGGCTGTCTAAGTCTAGTGCGTCTTGATCCTTCTTATCAGGATTTGTGGTTTTGGAAGGATTCTCATTCTTTTTATGAGAAGAGGAGGTAGAATCTGTGTCTACCCTAGGGTTCGTCTTAATAGTAGACATGTCCTTCTCAACCTTAATGGCTTCATCAAAGGTTTCAATGAGAGTGGGTTTGACCGCTCTTCTGACAAACATGGCCATAGACATAGGTAAAGCTGAAGTATAGAATTTGATAGTGACATCTTCAGCAGGCCTTGAGGTGGCAGGGATTCTATTTCTAAGAGTGAGGAACCTCTGGTTAAAGTCTTTGACTTTCTCCTTGGTTTCCATATGGATCCTAGATAATTCCAATACCAACACGACTGGAGTCTTATCGTCTCCAAACTTATTCATGAAAGCCAACTCGAACTCATTCCAACTGGTAATAGAACCAGCAGTAAGTGAGAAGTACCAAGTCGAGGCTTTGCCCTCAAATGTGTAATGGAAAGGCCGGTAGACTACATCTTCGTGCTCAACATTCAAAAGCTGAACTGCTATCATGAATTTCTTGACTTGGTCTTCTGCAGGATCTTTTAGCTCGAGATTGAATTTGGGCAACAATTTCTTAGGATGCTTTGGTAAAGGATGTTGATCACCTGGGATAGCGACCGCATCCTGTGATAACCATGGAAAATTAGCATTGGGGTTCGGGTTTAGATTTGCCATGTTCCTTGGTGATGGAGGTGGCGAAGGTGGTGCTTGAAAAATTTGAGGAGGCGAATGTGGCGGTGATGGGGGTCGACCAGATTCTCCTGTGGCAGGTGGTCCTGAAGAGGATGAAGATTGATTGGTGCCTATTAGAAACTATCATAATTGATGGTTAGGGGAGACACTTGAAGGTTGATACTGTTCTTCAGAAGTAAACTCAATATGGAGAGTACGTGGACGTCTGATCTGTGGAAGAGGAAATTTGGTGGGTTAGATCCTGGTGAGATTTGAACAATCTCTAGTTAAAATCATGCGGGATTCATTGATGGCCTATTTGAACTGGTTAAGTTCTTCAGGTGGATGGGCACTTCTAGAGTTGAACTGATGAATAAGACTTCGAACAGTCTCGTTCAACGGGATCTCATCTAATTGTGATGACTGGAATGTTTGTGGTTGGGATGATGACCGAAATTCACCCCATCGAGAAAGTGGTGTAAATTGAGGACTAGAGGGTTGATTAAGGTTGTGAACAGGATTGTTTTCATCAGCCATTTGCTTAAGCTGGCCCTCCTTCTAGCACCATTATTGATGGGCCGAATCAACACAATAGTCAACTAAGAGGCAACCCGATCCAAGAGATTTCCAAGGCTTCTCCTAGTCATTAGATAGTTGTCTCTGACGAGATTAAGGCCCCATTTCCTTCTCTTAAATCACTCCCTATTACAGGAGCAGACTCAAAGTAAATGTTTGTTAGCTGAATATATACTACACTTATGAATATACAAAGGAAACTGTTAAAACTGATTAATTTCTAAGTTAGTCCCTATGATACACAACTAATAAAAATTTCATCTAGTTAGACCGGTTAATATATGTCTACAGGAATAAATGATAAAGAAAATGTTAACAAACTCAACCAATCATATAAATTACAATATAGACACATATACATTCATAATAAGATAGAACGATAATTTGACAGAGTGCAAATATAAAAAATCAGATTCAATCTAGTTTCTATGAGCTAAATGAAAAACTAACAGACATATATCCTATATATCCTATCTTGATCAGGAGCATAATAACATTAATCCTGGAATTAACTTGCAATTAATGATGCTGTGTAGACAATCTTGAAATCTTCAGAAGAAATTCTGAGAAAGAAAAAAAAATACATAGAGATAGTATATCACATATATTTGAATGATAACATCAAAATTTAATACATGACATGAATCTACAAGTTAACCCAAAATAGATCGACAATTCAACAGAATATGCTTGCACATTTCTCCAAATAAAAGTGACAAAACATAGAAAACTACGAAAAGATAATAACAGGATCATATGATACTACAAGTACACCTCCATAATGAAAATACTGCAAATATACTTATAATATCTTTAGTCAAAGGATGCTGTAACTACAAACAAGAAATTGTCTTAATTGCAGAGAAATGTCAAAGTGACGTGATCCTGCCTAGTTCCTTTCACCAACCATCGATCCTCTCTATAATGTGAACCGTATCTCCTTTAAATACATTAGATCTCGTATAGAGATATTTCTACTTTACCAGTAAAAAGGGATCTACACTATTGCAATCTTAACCGACTACAGCTAAAAAAAGAAAAATGACAAATGAAATTGTCATTTTCTTCACACATTACGATATCCTGAAATCGAAAAGATTTAGACTATAGTGCTAAACCAAAAATGATGAAGAAACTAATAGATTGGCGACACCTGGAAGACGATATATCCACAATTGAAACCGACTTCAACTGGTTCCTTCACAATTCTTCGGAGATAATCTTGGAAACATGTGATCATCAAAATCGAGAGAAGGCGCATCTAGAAAACCAACCAAATCATATGTAATATCAAAACAATAAGAATTAGCACAAAATGCGAGGGTAATTATCCTAAATACATAACTAAGTAATTAACTGAAAACGATACCTGAAAATAAAAATAACCTCATATCATTTGCTGCTTCTATATACATACTTCAAAACCTGAAATCATTTCCTAGGCATCTGTACAAAATGTGAGTATCCCAAAATGCTATGGTCTAACGGGGGTATTGTAAAACTGTATGTTGACACCAGTGGCCGGGATTTGAGAAAATGGAGGCTACGAGGAACCTTTTAGCTGCATTAAGGCTACTTGAGCATTCAACTCGTGAATGCTTTCTTTCTTTTGATGATTCTTATGAGATAATTTGTGAACTTTCCGGATCAACAGGTTCTTGTGTCGCTTCAAACGCAGGATGCATTTGTCAGCTGAATCAAAGTTCTCCTACAATCTTGTATTTTTGGCCTTCATAGAATCATTAAGTGCCACTAACTCCTTTATTTCTTTTTCCATGTGACGTATCTTATCAAGTAGGCGATTTATGAATAGTGGATGGACTGTTTCACTAAATCGATATGAACCAGCTGGATCCCCTTCAGCAGGTTTACCCTTGATTTGAGGATCTGGCACAGAATCCATTTTGGGATCCCTATCAGGAATATGAGGACTATGTTTTGTCGAGTGAGTCACATGCTCGGGATCCACATCAGGACAATCATGAGAGACGGGTCCATGCTCCTCATCATCCAACATAATCATTTCAATGTTTTTACTGTCCTTCACAGAGGGCTTAACAGTATTAGATTTTGCCATCATACTCCTAGTTACTCTGCATGTAACCCTAACACTTGGTGCCTTACTCATCTATCCACAGGGTTCATCATCATGGTTCAGGGTTACCAGGGAAAGGTTTACAGATTCCCTCCTTTTTTAGGATGCACTCGAGAGCCAAGACTTTGCATAGGAGCGAGAGCGCAATTCTTCTGGACGCTAGGGTTTACATGAGAATTAGGGTTTGGTAGAGGGTTATGTGCAGGTGGAGTTGAGGTTTCACAAGGCTGCTGATGCTGAGAACACTCCTCTGCATAATCAAATTGGCAATGGCAAAATGCCATGAAACCGTTTTGCTCAATAAAATGGTCCCAGGACTAATTCCGTTTGGACAGCTCCATTTCCACTAGCATTCTAACGAGACCATGGTGGAAAAGGGTTCGACCAATATTTTTAGGCCCTTTCTTGATGGCCGCAGACATTTTAGTCATACTTTGGACTAAGTAATGAGGTAAATTGATAGGCTGACCAAGAAATACAGTCATTAACCTAAGATGATAAACATACGCAGAAGAAAGACGACCCTCGTAAGTAACGTACCTGTGAATGACCTCCAACATAGGTCTCCATTCCCTTTTAAAATACTTACGCGACATACCAACCCTGAAAGACACTTCCTGGGAGGGTTTTCTCAGCATTTGCCTCCATTCGATAGATTTCATCTGTTTAGACTTAAACCAGTGTTCACCTGCTAAAGGTAGGTCCATGGCCAAGGCGACTATGTGCTCATCCACTATGAACTGAAGGTCGGCCACCTTGGCTCTGCCATCAACCAGCGAGAGAGAAAACAACCTAGTAACTTTAGGGTTCAAGTCTGTGAATTTGCAGAAAAAGGGAAGCCACCCGACTGCCTCTACTTTGTCTAGGAGTTTCGGATCCTCATCTAAAAGCTTCATATTATCAGTTTCAACCCTGACAACTGGAGCCATGACTACGAGTGCGAATGTACACAGTTGTGCGAAGAGGAGATACAAGGGACTGCAATAACCTAGAGCGCTAGAGAGGGACCATTCGGGACATAAGCCAAGCAAGAACCATGGACAATGAAATCCAACTTCTTCATAAAGAAAATAAGACATGGATAAACTCCCACAGAAACCCTGTAAAATTGGCATGAGCGAACAGGAATGATTATACAGAGAGGTGATCGAATAATGACAAGAGATGGTGAAGACTCCAAAACAACCTCACCTAGCCATGCTCTAGTTGACTTGATAGAAATACAACCATGAATCAAATAAGTACAAGTGTTCAATGAGCAGGAAGACACGATGCTACACTAGTACCGAAATTGAATGTCATTAAAAGAGTTCTGTACATGTTAAGTGATGACATAACAACCCTCAATCAGGCGGATCAGAGTTGGGGATGGAAATGCAAGCTAAACTTACCATAATTAAAGAACCTTAGGCGTTAAACCACAGACCTTGCTATGTAATAATTCCAACCTTGGAAAATGGTGAGCACGCTATGTGGCAAGCATATATTGCATAACCCATTATATCAACCCCAACCATTAAATGCGGAGATATAAGCCACGTATAGAGACTATTGCGAAGATCGAGATTAAATACTTGTGGTTGGATTAATCATAGTTCGAATATTGGAGGGTAAACCTTGGGGATGACTTTGATAAGGAACCCAAATGCGAGATAGTTAGCCTTCCATGTCCCATAAACTTGTTAAATTTGCAATTTAAAACACAAATAAAACATACCAAATGATGAATGTTCAAATAAAGTCGAGGTCGGGTTATGGTGAAAGGCATATAAACCAAAAGGAGCTTATCCCCTAATTTGAGAAACAAATCCATTCAAAATAATGATTTTAATATAGTAATTTTGCCAAATAACAATAGTCCCCAAGGTTATAAAATAACGAAATTTCACTGTTTCAGTAGCTCCTGATTCCGTAACTTGAAATGAGAAATTCAAATATTTCATCAAGCAAAATATTATTTTGCTTGATGAAATATTTGATACTGTTGGGTAAGAGCACAACATGAATGCAAGAGATAGAACAATTACACTCACAAAATTGCTAATCAAACATGCAAAATTAACATCAGAGGAGACTGAAATTGGAGCATAACACTAATCTGTATTGAGTAAGTGTACAATATCCAACCTTATAAAGTAATAGGATTCTGTAATATATAATTACATGAGAGATTCGAATGCATAAATATGCCTTTCGAAATAGTAAAAAAGCAGGCTTACCAAAACTAGTCAAATCCGCCATAGGTGCATAAAGTAGTTTCCAAATCTAGGTAGATGCTCATGAATTGGCTAAGTCAAGTGGGAAAGATAAAGAGGGATGGAAAAACAACTCACACATGATTTTATTTGGAGAAAAGGAGGGAGGATTATGTGGGAAGAAAACAAGGCAGTTACCACTAGTCTAGCTTTCCCTTTGCCTTAAATCAGAAATAAAACAAGGCAGCTTTACAGAAAAAGCAGATATGCACTTTGGAGAATTTGGAACAAAGAAGACATGCTAAAATGGGTTTCTAGGATGTTTCCCAAGCACTCCATGAATCATTTTTAGCATGTTTTGACTTCTAGGACATGTAGAAGGAAACTAGGTAATAAGACAAAAATGATTAAATTAATGTCTAAGGTAGGTAACTATGGGTTGATTATTATAACACCCCCCGTTAAGCCTTAATTTATGAGTACATATCAGAAAACTATAGGGCCTATAAACAAGGATTAGTCATCATTTACATACTACTTGTCCATACAACCAAGGAAAGAGGCAAAAAACTAGTGGGAAAATCCTTCCTTAAACACGGACAGGAAAAAAAAAATTGGAAATATTGTCATCAATCATGATTGATAGCATGATCAGCAATCCTTGGTAGTGATTTGAGATTGCTGAATGTCTTCTAAAAAAAAAATTTGGTGAAGATGTTTGCTACTTGTTCTGAAGATGCATAGAAGAGTAGATGAATGGTACCATCATGCACAAGCTGTCTGATGTAGTACATATGAATCTCAATGTGCTTGGTTCACTTTCTCTGAACTAGATCATTGTAGATTCAAATGGTGCTTTGATTATCACAGTAGATAATAGTTGAAAACTCTGATTCGAAGCCACATTCTCCAAGTATTCCCTGCAACCACAAACATTGAGTTATTGCATTTACAACTCCTCTATACTCTGCTTCTGTAGATGAGAGTGCTATGGCACTGTGCTTCTTGCTTGACCAGATGATTGGTCCTTCTACAAGCATGAACACATATCCTGATGTAGACTTTTGATCTGTGTTGTCACCTTCCCAATCACTGTCAGTAAACCCAATCAAATCAAGATCAAATTTTTCTTTGTAGAAGATCCCATGAGTTCTTGTTCCTTGAACAAAGTTTAGGATCCTT